>JAIPRK010001159.1:0-90868 GCA_025469195.1 Chaitophorus viminalis
GGCGACGTAGAGAAACGAGAAGCGGAACGAAAAGCGTTACACGGTGTCTTTTTACGTCTTGCTGCGGAACGTCGTAAATTATTCTAATGTACTCCCCAGGCAGGTCACCGATTACACTGATTTAGGGGGCACCGCCCCACCTTTTTTGACGATGCCTCATCCACGACCCCTGGGATGCATACAAGACGTGGCCTGACGTTTTAATGTCGCCTTTTCACTAACACCTTCGCGAACTTAAAATGCTACCTCTCGAGTTCACCTCCCCCCCGTTCTCCACGGCTCTCACCCCCCGCCCCTGCTTCCCGTTCTTCGCCCTTCGTCGCCCACCGTACGGCGACACCCCCCCCCCCCCGATTTACGCCAATGGTCTAAATACCCGTTCTGGTTTATTCCAAGCATAATACCCACAGAAATAATGTGAATCACTATCCATATTATGAGAGCGTATTATATTCAATGCTTAAGATGGTCCACAAATATAATGTTTTCCTGTTCTTCCATAAAACAATTGTGTGGAATATTATTAAAAGAAGTACTACTCCAACACACAAATGTACACTTCGTAATAAAAATATAACCTTGCTATTTAACCATATTTTAATTATTGTTGAGTAGTGAAAATAAACACATATTCCATACGACTAAGGTTAATATTATAATTAATAGATGTTATTCGAATCACAATATTCTTCTGTACTATAAGAAATATCAAATATTCTATGATTTTTCGATCCAGGAAAAAAAAACGTGTGAAGGTTATCGCAATTGCCCGATATTATTTTAGCAGTAAACTATTCTACTTTTAATTCATTGAATGGAGAACTACATGGAGTATCGAATAATCCAAAAGGTTTTCGTTAAAATCTGTATACCCAGATTACTTGTACGAATCTTGCAGGACTTTAAATGGAAAAGCTCTAACTATAGTTTATTTAGAACGCAGTTTAAAAATAAGTAAACACCAAATTATAATACGAACCGAACCCATTGGACTGGTAAATTTTCAAATGTATTATTTAAAACTTAGAACATAATAATTGTCACATGCGTATATTATATTAATTAATCCAATCGTAATAAATTGTCATTTAATAACAAAGTATAAAAATAAAAGTTCGTAAACTTATTATTTTAGTTCTGCATTTATATATTAACTTTCAGCCAGTATAAGTTTCAATAATTATACCTATAGTTATATATTGCAATACAAAAATCATGTGGCTCGATATCAAGAGAATATAATATCAAGGTAATATCAATGTAATGTGTATTTGTGTACATGTCCAGAATCCTTGCAGTAACAATGTTATAATGGTCTGAAAAACACCCGAAAAAATTACAAATAAAGTCATTTGAATAAGGAAAATCTAGTTGTTTACTTATATAAATTTAAAAAATATTAAAATTTATATGGTGCAACTACGCATGTGATATTAACTCAAAAGATTCGTGGTTAATTTTTGATAAAGTACAAAAACCTTTTTTTACGAATACTCACTAAAGAAATGAAGTTATTTATCGTTCTTAGGAGAATTGATTATAATTTATATCATGTTGAATCGTTGAATGATTTCTAAACGTTCGTTAAATAAAGACTTACGCTGATTTTGTGCATTTTTCTCGAAATTATAGAACTCAAACTTGTAAGCTGATAATTTATAATTATTCTACACATTCTAGAAAATAGATTAATGCTTCAAAATTTACTTTTAGCAATAAAACGCATTAGAGATTAACGATCCAACGGCGCAGCATAAGTAATAGGTACAGAATGTATTTAAAAAGCAAAACATTTTACAGTTCTTAAACGACTTATACGGCAAATACAAAACAAGTATTATGTAATAAAATTTCATATCATTACATACCTAATAGGTCATCTTCCGTTATAATATAGAATATATATATAACATATACATATATATATATATATATATATATATATATATATGTTTTCTTGTATTCTAATATTTTCTATTGCACTGACTAATTGACACTGAATAGTACAATTTTAGTCTCGTTATTATTTAAAAATATTTTGTTCATATGTTTTTTTATATATATTCATATGTATATTATTTGTTTTGGCCATAGAATTTTTTCTTTGATCAGATTCCATTTTCCTCCACTTAATAAACAAATCTCAATATGGTAAAATGTACATTTCAATTTCTGCAAATGCAATCCATTCCCACAGGTGGTAGAATAGAATAATAAAACAGCCTCATTATTAGAATATTATTTTTTGTTTTTACTGAGAATATAACCGTCAAGGTTGATACAAAATTATAAAGGTAAATAAAATTAAGTTTAATTAGTATAAGTAATGAGTTCGAAAGTACTAAAATTTCGAATATAAATTATACCTTTTTAATAATTGCAAAAATTAACTTTACATTCGTATTTTGTAATATGGACATGCAATGACTACAATTGATATCAGAATTATAATTATATGGATGTGCTAAGTATTAACCTAACTTAATAACATATTTAAAGTTATTTGAAAACTATAAAATGATTAATATAATCATTCAACATATAATTTTTTACACTTGCACTTTGATAGTAAAAAAGGTTACCTGATCACGAATAAAAAAAATTATCCATTATTGGTGAAAACTAAAAGCAAGCGTCGTAAATAAAACTCATAACGTCATAACTTTTTTTATTCATATAATGTATTGAAAGATAATATACGGAAAATTCGATAGTTGTAATGTTGCATTATTTTTTTATTTTTTTTTTATTTTTAATAAGAATAAACGCTTCAACAGTTGAGGTCATTAACCTGCAAAGTTTACAATGGTTGGATAGTAAAAAAGTGTTTAAATGTAGATATTTAGAATATACATAGAGAATTATTTTCTATAAGAGAAAGATAAGAGAGGAAAAAAAAAAAAATATATATATATACATAATTAATTAATTAAGATAATAAATAATAAATAAAAAATAATAACATGTTTATAATGGATCATAGTAAGTTAATTAGTTTAGTGGCATTAAAAAAGTGGAAGATTGCATCGGTGTTGGTTTCCCCAAGTGCTTCTTCTATGTTGGAGGGGTGGTTTAAGATACTGCGTTCATTGTTCTACTTAGCACAGTGGAGTGTAAGATGCTCAATTGTCAGTGGTAGGTCACAATGATGGCAAGTTGGATGTTCTTCATGGTTGAAAAGGTAAGAATGGGTGAGATGTGTATATCCAATTCTAGCTCTTGTGGTGACTACATCTACTTTTCGAGTTGTGATGGTGGGAGATCGCCATTTCTGTATGGTTTTTTTATAAATCTTAATGTATTGTTGGAGGTACGGTCCCATTGTGATTGCCACTGTTGATTGGAGATTAGGTTTATTATTCTTGATATGTCATTATATGGCAGCGAATTTAGAACAATTGATTCAGCGGATGATATAGCTTGGTTTGTTAGTAGGTCGACTTCTTCGTTACCTTTGATACCGGAGATGGGGAGTCCACGAAAATTTAGTGTCGAATATCATTCCAAGTAAACGGATATTATCAGTGTAAACTGTAGGGATATTATTAATGTAGATGTGATGAAGTGTGTCATTTTTCTTTTTGTTGAAAATTATGCTTTGTGTTTTATGTGGAGAGAATTTGAAGCCAGAGTTCGAGGACCATTGGATAAGTGAGTTAATAGTGTTTTGTAAGTGAGCTACAGTGGACCTAGTGTCAGTGCCGCTACAATAAATATTACAATCATCAGCGAATAATGTGTATTTGACGGGTTTTTGTATATTGCTAAATATATCATTTATTGCAATTAAAAATAATGTAACACTGATAACCGATCCTTGTGGTAGTCCGTTATCTATTGTTGTGTGGTCTGACAGGATGTTTTCAATTTTAACTTGAATTGTTCGGTCGGTAAGAAAATTGTGTAAAAATTTTAACATGTTTCCATCTATGGACCAGCTAGACAGAATATCAATGACTCGGTTTTTCCAAACCATATCGTATGCTTTTTCCAAGTCAAGGGCGACAAGGATGGTGTGTTGGTTTTTCCTAATCGATTCACTTATGTTAGTATGGATAGTGGCTAAAACATCTTGTGTTGAATGTTTGCGACGAAAGTCGCACTGTTGTGGGATGAATTTATGTGACGTTTTTAGATACCAAACAAAGCGTCTGTTTATAATTTTTTCAAGTAATTTGCAGAGTGTACAAGTAAGGGATATTGGTCGGTAGCTGGTGATGTCAAATTTGTCTTTATCCGATTTTAAAATTGGTTTAATAATTGCTTGACGCCATTTGTTGGGAAAGATTCCTTGGGTCCAAATGAGATTATAGATAGCCAGTAGTTTGTTAAATACATATACAGAGAGGTTTTTGATGAGGACATATGGTATGTCATCAGGTCCGGAACTTTTGCTAGTACAGTTGTTTAATTCAGAGTATAGTTCTTTAATTGTTAATGGAAGATTGTATTCATTGTTGTTGTTGCGTGTAAGTGTATTTATACAGAAAGTTTGATTTTTGGAGTTTTTGTAAATGGTAAAGTTATTATCAAAGTTTGAATCACTGCTGTTGGTCTTAAAATGATTTGCGAAGGATTGAGCGATGTCGCGAGGTGATGATAATTCTACTTGATTATATTCGTTTTTATAGTGGAGAATCTTAGGTATTTGTTGGTATTTATTTCCTTTGAAAGCTTTTATTTTGTTCCAGATAGTTGTTGAATGGGTTTAGTTATTAATTGATGATGTAAATTTTTGCCAGGAGGAGGTTTTACTTCTTTTTACATTATCTTGTTGCATTATTCTGAGGAAGCTATTATGGTACTTACCACAGGTAAATGTTTTACGGATCATAGTCCCTATATAGTATACATTATATAGTATACAAGTACTTGTAAATTGAACGTAATAAAAGTATTATTAACTCAAAAAAAATAAAAACAAAAACAAAAAAAATGGAAGTGTTTAATTCCATAGATACAGTTCTTCTATCTTTTTTAAAAAAAAAAAACCACACGGGAGAAATAAACTCTCCCTAAAAATAGATTTAAAAAAACGTATTACTTAATGAGTATATTACTTACGTGTTTTAAAAAGTTAATGAAACATTTAATTTATTCGAAAGTCTATCGTTTATTAATTGTAAATATTTTTTAGTGCATAATTGATACAACTATTGTACAATATACACTCAATCCTGGCGAAATGTAAGCATTGTACATGGAGAAAAAGAGAATTAGATCCTTGAAAGAAGATTTGTATAAATCAAATAAATAGGTTACCCAAAAAATTGTACAGTATGGCAAATAAATTAAATTAATAACAATTTAAGGTTAATATATAAATAACCATCAAAAATGATTGATAAATTTGAAAAAAAAAATGCGAAAAAAAATGTATAATAATCATAGTAATAATGTGTTATTAAGAAAACACACAATTTATGTACTAAATTAGATTTTAAACTGATTATTATTGTAGTTAGTATGTAATATTACTTAAGAATTAAGATCACGAGGTCAGCTTGTTTGTCGTATAATATAATCCACTTATTTATCAGTTTTACCAGTTGTTACAGATAACAAAATTGATTTTTTGTTTTGATGGATTATGCAAAGGCGTCAGAAAGATCTTATGGCTTTTATAAATGTTTGATACTCATCAAAAACTAGTTCAGTACGCCACGGTTTTGAATTAATGTCCCGACGTTTTCTGGGGTTTATATAGATAAAAACCAATAGATTCCATCACTCCGTTCAGAATCTAAAAGTTAAAAGTTTTTTGACTGTTATAATATTATAATACAGTTTATACATCATAAATACATTAATAAATTATTGCTTGATTTGAAATTTATTTTATATAATTATATGCGTAATGTGTAATAATTATACTTGTTAAATGCTAGACATTATTAATTATCCGTTTAAAACAAATATTTACGGAAAAATATCTTAATAAATATATTATTATGATCACTGCACGCATTTCCAACGTAATTATGAGTGTCTGATAATATTATACGGTTCCACAAACTCTCTCATTCTCTTCGTAAATATATTGTTATAGAATGTCTTGAAACTAGAAAGTCTGTAAACTCTAAATACATGTTGAAGGTCGCATTTATTATATCATCATAATAGTATGTAATGATTAAAGAGAGTATTTCAGTATATACTCGTAAAGTATTTCGGCGTATTAATTTTCAAATATTTTCATATGCCTTGCTAACTGTACAAGTTCAGGGTTACTTATTAATCCTTTTACAAACAGTATATGATTATATCAGCATGGTGTATTGCACATATTATAAATTTGTAACAGTAACCTCATTAGTTCTAATTAGGATTTTTATCGTCTTGCTAAATTTTAACTATTTTTTTTTTCTTACACTAATTTTTCATATTAGAAACATACTCGTATATACACCCAAAAATCACTGTAGAATGAAATAAAAACAAATAGAAACGATTTAAACTTTAATAGTTGAACAATATATATATATATTTATATATGTATTGGTAATACATGATTCACGATTAAACGAGTGTGTATTCAATGTTGAAAAGTTAGAGTTCATACTTTGAAAATTAATACATAACGAAATAATCAAACAAGAATTAAAAAAAAAAAGTTATCAACTAGATTCCTCCAAATCCACAGTTTTTATTTAGGATCATATATGAACGATGAACCTTAATCAAAGTTATTAATTTTACATGAGTTATGAATACGTAAATACCACGTTATAATTTTCCTCGTTATATTATATTAATTATTTATTTTTTAAATTCAATTTTCCTCTCGGAAATTATTCTAATAAAGATTCTTGTCTAAGAATACAAATTTCTCCCTTTTTCGACAAAAATCAAATGAAAAAGTAATTATTTCCTCACTCTCCGCTGTTGTTATGAATCCAAATTAATGACGATTTTTTTATTCTATTTGTATAATATATGATAAGGATCATAAAATGATTTATTGATTTAAATTGAAGAACACCAAGATAATTTATATAAGAAGTGTTTAAAAATGATAATATTCTCCTAAATAAACTTGTATTATAAACATTATTTGTACTTACATTATTATTAAAACTTATTTATAATTTATTAATTCTAAGTTTTCGATTAGTGTTTGATTTTATACATAATTTTCTTCAAGAAAAATTCATCCAATATTTTAGCTTTAAAATAACAATTATTTAGTGAAGACCGTTGTCATTATATTTTATTATTATGTGTAATTACTACCAATAACAAATATTCCGGAGAATCAAAACTAAAAAAATTAGAATTCGTTTTTAAATTACTATAGTTTCAAAAAAACATGAGATATTAAAACAAATAATTAGATGATTCATATATTTATAAAGTCCGTGAATGTTTCTTAAAAAAAAAAAAAAATTAACCACAGCAAAATTAACTATTGCACGAAAAATTGAAAAATCATCAAGTCAAAATCTTAGGACAAGTGTCATCTACTTTTAGTGTCCTATCCGGTGTACCACAATGTGGACATTTATCTCCCTTATTATTTTTACTTTTCATTAATGATTTAAAAAGTGTATTCCGTTTCTGTAAATATTCTCTTTTCGTTGACGATCTTAAGATGTGTAGTTAACTCTCTTGCAGATTGTGTTAAATTGCAAGATGATATTATCCGTTTTAGCAATTGGTGTAAAGAAAACCATTTATTAATAAGCATCAATAAATTTGCTCAAATATCCTTTACCAGACGTAAAAATCCTGTTATGTATAATTATTCTATTGATAACCAAGTCCTTAATTCAGTTTCTTCCATTAAATATTTGGGTATCATTTTGTCTGCTGATCTCTCCTTCTCTGATCATATTTCATTTATTTACAGCAAAGCAATGCGCATGTTAGGATTCATCAGACGTCAATGCTATGATTTCAAAAATATCCAATGTTTAAAAACATTATATTGTTCCATGGTGCGTTCGATTTTAGAGTATGGAACAATAATTTGGAATCCTTATCAACTTAATCACATTAACCGTCTTGATACTGTACAATCTAATTTCTTGAGATATTTATCTTTCAAGTTTTTAATCAATTGTTCAACAAAGAAACTTGCAATGAAGTTAGGTCTTCATTCACTCTCCTCCAGACGTAAATTTAATGATGCTTCTTTTATTCATAAATTGTTAAATAATAATATTGAGTGTCCCGAAATACTTGATCAAATCGGTTTAGCAATTCCAACTTTTTATAGTAGATCAAAAAATATTTTTATGAGTCATTCCACAGACAATCTTATAGTTTTAATGAACCCAAAAGTCGTATGCTTCGGGCTTGCAACAGCCTCGATAGCTTCGACTTCAACTATGATTCTGAATCTAAACTTCGTAATTTATGCTTGGATTTTAATCTATAATATAAATCATTATCTTTTTCTTTATTATTTTTTTTTCTCTTTATTTGTCTATCTAAAATGTATATTTCCATATTTAATAGAATAATGTTATTATTTTGTTTAAAAATCTATATATATATATATATATATATATATATATGTATGTATTACTATTCAATTTTTTATCTAACTTTATTTGAATTCATTGTACACTCTTTTGCCTCCGGGCGTAAAAAATATAAATATAATAAATATAATAAACAACAAATTGGAACACTACCGCGTATCAGAATAAAGTACCTAGGTACTCACAGGGCCGAATTTATCAGGAGAAGAAGGCAATAATGTTGACAACTGTTCCGGGTGTCAAAATGTTGTACTCGAAAATTTGTTCACTTGTGAATTATTAGGCTTTTAAAATTGAAATTCTATAAATATTGTAATAATACCTATAATATATCAATATTAAATAATATAATATGATATGCAGTTTAGCGTTTGGAATTTATACAATTAATTCATATATTTAATATTAATAGACTTATAGTAATGAGCGATCGAAAATTATCAATAAAAGTATCTACATTTTGTCCTTGCTTAAACATGATCTTATAACAAAGTTAAAAATACAATGTACTCAGTTCTTGAAGAATCAATTCAATAGTTGAATATTTTATAAAACTAGCTACAAAATGTACCGTTTTGTCCAATTTTTTTAAATGATTTTGGTCATTGTACAATCAATTTTGTCAGGTTCATGTATAAATAAGTTCTGTAGAACTTATTCAAACGCATAAACTTATATTTAATTCAATCCGTTTAGATAATACAAGATATTTACAATTTTATACTGATGTTATAAACCGAACAAGGTTTTTGTTTTTGTAATTATATAAATTAATAATGTACATCATTGGTTGTTAGTTCATAACATTTTATTATTAGTATATACCTTTACAGATGTTACATTTTTCTGTAATATTTCTTAGCATTTATTGTTTACAAATAATAATAATACATAAATAATGTAATATTACAGGAAATCAATATTCATTCAAACTCGTTTTGCAAGTAAACTTTATTTCGAAAGTATATTATACTAATTATATTTCTAGTATTATATTTTAATATTATTAGAAACTGTTTTAACCCGTTCAATCTTGTCGCGTTATTATATTATGTAATATGTATGTTACTGCATGTAACCGTACCACTTCCGCCTATAACCTTCGGTAAATAATATAATAATACCTATACATTATATCGATTATAGGTCGGATACTCAAGATTAAATATGTAATACGTAAAATGACGTATTCAATATATTCTTCATTTGCTACCCGGCGATAAAATATAATAATATGTGGAACATATTATTATTGCCGTGTATCGATTTATATCAAACTCGATTTTTCTCTGCCTTTATAGTAGTTTGTTTACAAAACTCATGGTGTGTGTTTCCTTCCCGTTTTCGAAACAGAATTTCGCACCAAAGAACTATAAACATCTAAGCTATTACTAAATATGGTTATAGTCTATAGGTTTTTTTTTTTAATAAACAAATATTATATATTATCAGCATTTAATGTAGACCAATCAAGTATTTCGAACGCACTGTTGTAACTATATACTATTTCTTTCATAAAATTGATGTTAACGTACCAAAGTTTTAGATATTTCAACAGATCCGCATACGACTTTATCTACTGTGATGATATTACAACAAAAATACTCTGCCTATAGGAGCTATGTGTAAAAAGACAACTAAGTAAAAAAACGTATCTCGTCCGTGTTCTCACATTTATAGTGTTAAGTAAATTAGTCGATTTACTTGGCAAGTACTTTCATAATATAATAATTATAATAGCTCAATAATAAATAAACTATATAACTATAAACAATTTTATGTTAAATAAATACATAAATGCTTAACTGTATTATAACAATCGTTTGTATGCAATCGCCAAGTAAATCGACTATTTTATTTGGCACCACAAATGATATTACAACTTTATGGTGCTGAACACGGACGAAATACTATTTTTTTACTTGGCTGTTTTGTCTACATGTAGCTCCAGGTAAAGTGTTTTTGTTGTGATATCACCTCTGTTTGTATGCGATCTATTTTGATGTGTATATAAATTACAAGTGTACAATACAAAGATATTTTGGTTTAAAGCGTTGCTTTATTGATTTTTATACAATAATGATATTGGGTATAGGTAAATTGAGTCCCAAAACGAGTTTATCTTTTTTTCAAAAAAAAAAATGAAAAACAATTAAAGCGGTAAATTGAGTCCCGTGTAAAATATTTAATGCAGTGAATTAATGATAAATAATAATATAAATAAAGTCACAATATATGTAAAATATAGAAAAATATTAAACAGTTAAATATTTTAATGATACAAGCTTAATAAAGTCAAGTCTACTAATTGCATTATTTTTGTACTTCGTCATTTGTTCTCTTAATATATTCTTTTTTTCAATGTTGTATTTTGACTTTTTACTCATGTCTTTGCTTCTTATTTGAATGTATGTATTTAATTGGATCTCTTTGAGTGCATTTAAGTTAAATGCACGTACTACGTAGTATACAATTATGTTAATATAGTTAAAAGTATGTTTGTTAAATAAAAAAACAGCATTTCACCATATTAAATTTACCGATTTCATTTTTATACGAGGGACTCAATTTACCAAACCCGATGATATATTGTCAATAGCGCGTATGTCGCACTTTTTGGCTTTCGGCGCAAAGTTCGGTACGTTTTGAAAATTCATAATAATTTAACAATGTAATTTTAACAATTTATAATTTTATATTTTAACGCCAAATAACGATTAATAATATATACATAACACGTATATACACGAGCTAAATAATTGTCGATTCCACGCTGCGTTGAAATCGCTAATAATAAATTGGTAACTAATAAATAATGTAAAATTTAAGCAACAACGATAGTTAAGAGACCGTGAGTCAGTGAATTGATTATATTACATATTGCCCATGTAGAAAAATTATAATGTGAAATATATATATGTATATTATCTCAATGATATCAACTTACAGATTTCGATTTAGTGACATAGTAAGTATAGACACATAGTGCACCCGGCAAACGTTAAACCGGTCGTCGAATTCCTCCCCCCCTAATGTTTCGTTTTGCGTACACAAGATAGAGTGGAGGGATCGTTGTCCGGGCGACAACGCAAGAATCGGCCTCCGTGGTTCCAGATTTCAATACAATTTAAATTTTTCATTAAAAACTTTGCACATTTCCTTTTATAACTTAATTTCTTACCGTACGATTTCGATGATTTTTACAAAAGGATCATTTGTACAATTTCTCTGATGTTTTGCAATTTACTAGGTATTTTTCGATGTAATAGTTAATTATTAATGCTATCCTATAAAGAAAAAATACTAAATTTTACACAGTTAAACGGGTAATTCCTGCTTTGAAATGATATACACAGCCGTGCTGCTGTTATTACTATTATTAATTTTTTTTTTCTTTTTACTCACGACCGTGGCGCTGGATAACATATTTAAATTTCAAATGCACAATGTTGAAATTGGATTCAGGATTTTTTTTTAACCTAGGAATACAAAAATCATTATCTATAAATATAGTGCATACATTCTCGAAGATGTTACGTGCATCATGCGTGAAGTATATCTACGCGCGAAAACGCGTACAAATAATAACAAAACGTATTTGTAAGAATATTTTAACGTTACAAAGCAGATCCATGTCTCTAGCATACGTTTACCATTGCAACAAATTTTACTGTTAACCAATCACATTTGTTTTTGTTTTTCGTTGAAACGTATATTATCGTCATACAGTCGATAATTATTGTATCATATACTGTATACATAATATACCTATTGATAAAACGCTTTGTGAATTGTTAATAACAATAACGTTATGTACGTCTACACATCGACCATGGTATGTTATCGTATGCGTGCATGTACGTGAACATAATGTAATAGGTAAAAAGTACTTTCTTTTCCTTTTTAATTTTTTTTTTTTTTTCGAACATCACATATTTGATACACCGCGGTATCGTCGACGTTGTAAATCGCCAAAGACTCGGTGCCTAGAGTATAACATTAGTTCCATTACTTATCGGTGAATTATGATACCAACAAAATACTCTAAGAAAAATAAATATATAAAACAGCAACTCCAGCCATTATCATTAATGTAATAAATTATGTATAATTTGTATAATATAATCGTAAGTAACTATCAAAGTTAATCGAAAATGAATGGCCATGATTATATTTTGTTTTTTTTCTTAATTTTATTAATATTTTACTAGTTATTACATTAATACACAGTAATTTTTACACTAAATAATAACTTAATACGCTATTTTTTACTGCATTATTTAACAGTTACTGAACCATTTCATTATACTTATTATTTAAGTTTAAGTATATATACTCGTATAGTATTGCTCCTCTCCCAAGCAAAGAACTAAGTCACCCCTGACTCGGGTAACAGTGGTACAACCTGTATATTATATTATCATTGATTATAATCGTTAGTAATCAAATTTATTTATATATCAATAATATTTATAATCAATGATATACGCGTACAAATACACGTCTTGTACCACTGTACTTACGTGCGTTCCGTGAATGGCGTGCGGGCGTCTAGCGATATTGTAATATTATAATATATTCGATGACGACAATGCGAAGATAACAATAAAACAATATTATGATCGCCGTCGCCGAGGAGTGACAATGCATGCTGCATGGAATACCGTGCACCTATATTAACTGTACGCATAATATATTACCGTTTTGATAGTACATATTGTTTAATAGTGTTGAATGCAAATGGAATGTTTCGATGAGCAGCCTACAGGTGCATAACCTAACCTAACCAAACCGTGCATATTGTACAAGTGTCGAAAACAGCATCGGGAATAAGCATACATAATATTATATTATTATTTATTATCAGTCCTTACGTACAATTATCTTGCCGATACTAAATTAACCGATACGCTCAAAAATTACACACTCGTATAATAATAAGTAGGTATATCGGCGAACGTGCACGGCCGACGCAGAGTTGCAATCGCGTGCCAAACGTCTTGGTTACTATCGAGTGTACTTATTATTTGGTACTTACTGTAACATATATTACTATACAATATAGGTAGGCACCTACTGTAAAATTATGTGCTTTATTTATTTTTCTTTTCTTTGAAAAGTTATTTTTTTCATTTCGTTTTCTCCTCGTCAAGATCCGCGTGGAAATCAAACAACGTAAAACTAGTCGAGTGCTTACGGTATTTTGCGCGTCTTTCGTATTCACAACTATTCTAATAATTATAGGTACACTACAACAATTATGCGGTAATAAACGTTTTTTTTTTTTTTTTGCTCTTCTTCGGTGTTTTCATCCGGTGTTTCGCGCGTGCGCCCTATCGTTTTTGTTTTATTTTTTATTTTTTTTCCTCACGTGAACGACTGTGCGCGTGTACGAACCGCGCCGTTACAGAACGGAATAATAAAAAACGGAAAAAAAAAAACAAAAAACTACAACGACTACTAACGGCGTCGGTGGGGCGTTTGCGGATAGCAACAATTGCATGCGTGCGCCGCTGCCGCCACTGCCGCCGCCGCCGACGACGACGACGACGACAAACTATACCAACTAGTTCATTCGACCGTTCAAACGCGACTTGGCAGACGCGCGCGCAGATGCTGTTCGCGAGCACGCTGTAAAATACACACTCCACCTGCGATATTAATATTCCATCATTGTCATTGTGATATTACCATTACCGTTGTGATAATAACCCGATTGACCAGTCCGCCGAACACCTGTAACAATAACAATAACAATATACGAACACGGTATAATTCGTAATCAATAAACCACAGTGCTAATCGGCTTTTCTTGTAGTGTTCGCGTATAAACAAGGTTCGCGAGTTCCTTCCGGCCGCGGTCTGCGTCCACGTGGTCATAGTATATTATCATAATCGCGTTTTAACAATATCGCATTGTCTTTGTTACACATGCGGCAATAACATCAACGATAAAGAACGCGCAACCGCTGTTGTCCATCCACGCACCCTGTATAGTCTCTCCGGGAGTCCCGCACGCAGCGCCGCCGCGATGGCCACCGAGGACAAGCGAGCTACGATGGCCCGCGTCAAGAGCACCGTGTCGTTCGCGGACGTGGTGGACGAGCACGACGAAGGATTCGACGGCGGTGCCGGTACGGGCAACGAGGGGCCGCACCAGGATCAGGACGAGGAGGAGATGCTGCTCAGCGACCCGGCCAGGACTCGAGTGTTCAGCGTGTCCAAAGACCGGCCGATCACCCGGATCCCGACCCGGGCTGAGATGAAGACGCTAACGCACAAGGCGAAGAGGCCGGCCGTCGACATCGAATTCCACGACCTGACTTACGCCGTCAACACGACCGCTGGTGAGTGCCCTGTTCCTTATATCTACGTACACCCATTCGTTTTGATTTTCTGTGCTGTATTATACCTACACACGCAGGCCCGTGCTTAGAATTTCGTCTCATCGGGGCAACAAAATTGAGCCGCCTCTTCCAACCCATAAGAAATTATATATATATATATATATATATACCTATATACACATTGTTACATAATATAATATACGTAGAGGCAGTTTTAAAATTTGCCACCCCTAAAAAATTACACTTGGTCCATTTTCACGACGTTTTTTTTTCCTATTCACGCAATTCAATAACAATAATAGTATAATCATTATTACCTATACTTGGTACGTTCTCGTAACGACATATTGTGTTGCACGTGTTGCGCTGAAAAATTAGATAATTCCAATAGACATTTCAGACGTAACGCCGCCAGTGAGC
The DNA here is from genome assembly GCA_025469195.1 of Chaitophorus viminalis. Taxonomy (NCBI): domain Eukaryota; kingdom Metazoa; phylum Arthropoda; class Insecta; order Hemiptera; family Aphididae; genus Chaitophorus; species Chaitophorus viminalis. The sequence continues at coordinate 15,254 of JAIPRK010001159.1, forward strand.
CAGCGACAACAATACGTGAAATTTCAAAGATATCTGTGTTAGAAAACATAAAAAAAAATACTAGAGAAAAAAAACACCTATTGTTATTACATCACGTTAACAACATGACGTACGAGCACATTACAATAACAGAATCGCGGTTATATACTATTATCGCGTGTATACGGCAAGTGTATACATGTATATTTATATATCGCAGTTGTGCCGTAGGTACCTGAGAAAATGGTAATCGCGTATAAATTTATCTTGGGTGTGTGCTGAGTGTGCCGGTCGAAAGTCGGCGTGCTTGCAGATGTATTCCAAGACCGCAGTCGGAACTTCATAGATTCATAAAAATGTAATCCGTCGTCTATTGTTATGTTGTTTGTATACAGAAGTTCAATATCACAAGTTAAAATGTATTTCAGTTAAAATAAAACTAAGATAAATACTGTAGTAAATTCCACGAGTCCGATAGATAAATACCAATATTTCTAGTTTTAGTTAAGAGCACACTAAGATTTGTCCAAGTACATATTTTGGCCGATAGTATTTTTACTCTCGTGAGCGATTATCATTAATCATCGTCTGTGTACAAGCGTTTTAATTTCAAATGTAAAATCTGAACGATGCTATTCATAGATAATATTATTATAATAATTTCATCGTAGTAGTGATTGATTCATACAATACAATATTATAAGGAACACGCGATTCGAGACGGCGTTCACTAGGGTTTTCGGCAGAGTATACTCTTATGAACGTGGTCATCACGTTTAATATCGATATTATTATATTAGGTGTTTTAAAGTATATTATGCAGAAACGCCCGAAATCAGTTTGGTTAGGTTACCAATACACACGAAACCTTATAAATGTGCAAATTGTATACGTTAATCCCACTGTTTTACACAATTCGAGTACCCAGTACCTACTTATACTATGCATAATATGCAATTCTATACGTGTTTTTTTTCAAATGACCACCGAAGAATCGGAATGTTATTTTTGTATAATAGTGAACGTTTTAATAAAAATCACACACGAAATACCTGAATTACAAATCAATGAGTCATTCCGATATAAAACAATTGTAAATTAATTATTATTAAAAAAACATTACATTAAATTGATAATTATTTACGTATTATTTGTTTGTTCTGAATAGAAATATTTAGTAAACTCGATCAGAATGACCGAGTTTAAAAATGTTTTTGCCATCAGCATACGGTTATTATTATTATTATTTTTTTTTTTTTACCTCATTCACTTGGTAAAGATATTACCATAATGTTTATAAAATAATCTAATAACATTTTTAACGCAATGTTACATTGAATCAAAAACAATAGTCTGGGGATAAAAAATAAGACTATTGGAAATCAATCATGGCTAACACATATACAATAATGTACGTTACAATGCACTCTGTTAAATACCTATCACATTTTCGCATGCATATACATATTATATATAACGTACTCGTATGTTTTTAGATATTCAGTAAAATCTGTCTACAATAGAATCGCATAGGATTTCATAATTATTCCGTTTTAGACAGATTTTCAACTTTTTCAGGGTCTTGTTTAGGAATCCGGTTTCTCTGTGCGCTCTAAGTAAATACTACATATTGCAAATTTTACCACTCGATTATAACAATACACTTATAAACGTCCGTAAGCACTACAATGTATATTAAAACGGATTATCCTTCGAATCCTTAATGTTGTTTTAACACGAAAATGATGTATGTAGCAAGAGCAAGAATGATTTACATATTTCTCACGGCCAATAACCGATTGTAGGGGAAAAAGAAAAATAACTTAACGATTAATATCTACCACACATTTGGTTTAATACTATCAAAACCTCGTCTGTTGGTCATTCGCACCAAGTTTATGTGTACCAATTTACGATTTATGCACCTATATACCCCACACATAGGTAAGTGCAGCGCGTGATGACCAGGCACGTCATCAAAGCCCCCCCCCCTTTTGACGCCCTCCGGGTGAAGGGGACAGTCGTTTCAATAGCAATCTTCAAATAATTTTTAACAAAATAAAAATGATCAATGATAAAAAAAGAGCTTTTATTAATATTAGGAACACGTCCTGTAAGCGTCGCTTCAGCAGAAAAAAGCTTTTCAACACTACAAAGGTTACTTATAAATTAGTATGCCAACTTTTAAAATATTTTACTTCATAGCAATATTGTTTTCTAATCTATCTATTATATGTGTGTATTAACTATTAAGCGTTATTATTCCTTTAAATTTATAATATCTCATTAGTAAATTGTTTTATAAACATAAGCTAACTTTTGTCATATTAATATAAATCTGTGGATAGAAAAATCTTTACTTTTCATGATTATTCAAATTTCTAAAAGTATAATTGCTTATATTGGGATAATGCTTAAATAATGTTAGTTATTAGTTTAGCTTTCACCTAATTTCTCGTTTTTTACTTCATGCTTTTTAAATTAAAAACCTAGTTAAGAAGCCAAATGGGATAAAGTAGATTAACCGAATTGACATTAATGCAATTCCACAGAAACATTTAAATCAATATAAATAATGTAATTGATAGATTTGAAAAAAATAATTGAAAAACCGATTTTATTGTATACTTAACTGTACTTACTTATTCATTATTTGCATTATACTAATAATTATTGAGTTAAGATAGATTCGCTCCCTACCACCATTGAAAACTGTCTTGAGACGCCCCTGGTGATGACGCGCGCATTCGGTGTGCCTATACGATATGATAATATTCTGGTGTTGTTCACCGGCCGTGTTCGTTGAATGCCATTACTATCGATTAAAAAAGAAAACCACGTGAGCGACAATAACGTATTGTATCGAGCATTTTTCTGAATAAAATCATCATCATTATAATAATATATAAATAAGTAGTAGTCGGTTTGTACGCGAGACGTGCATTAATGTAATTATTAATATGGACGTTATTGTCATTTGTCGTCAACAATTTTGATACCGGTGACACGATTATATATTTTTACCAATTTACGCCATACACCAAAATATATTGCTGAATATTAAACACACAACGAGAATGAAACGTGTTTGAAACACGTATTTTTACGCTCTCCATTGTACCCAGGTAGATGATTATAATGATTATAATGATTACATTATTAAAAAACTATAATATCTACCATTAAAACATAGTTTTAATGCACAATATAGAATATACAATCAGTATATATATATATATATATATATATTTTACGATATTTAATCAAGAAGATTTAACAACATACATTTACATAATAATAATAATGTATTAGATGCAAAATCGTTTTATTTTTCTAACAGTAGCTACTCGTACTTAAAAAAAAAAATCATGGTTATCACAACGAATGCATGCGTGCAATTATATTATTATCAGACTTTAGAATGTCATACCGTGGCAGTATGGGACTATATTATAGTCACTAAGTTTATTATTCAATTTGTTTGTGTAGGTATTAGCTATTAATAGTTATTGCCCTTCTACGATTATGCACTAACGTTTTGTATCATAATTATGCCAAACGCACACATGATATTATTGTATTATATACCTGTAGTCAATAGCCATGTTTTAAAATAATTGTACTTTACAATCAAATTATACGTTAAACAAAAATATTGTATAATCGTGATAAATAAAATCATAACGATAGATTTCCATATTATGTAAATTTGTGTTAGACACGCTATAGGTGTAAACTTGGCCATGGCCGTTGGGCTGTAAACGAGCTCGTTCTCCTTCTTTTAACCGTGTACTTTCAACTGTTTGTCACCTCCTTTAAGTTTTGAACTTCCAGACCCCATTTTTAAACTGAATTTGAATGCTTAACACACGAATCATATTTAGCATGGTAATGATTGTTAATTTCACGTTTCAGGACAAAGGACAATACTGAAAAGCATAAGCGGTTTTTTCCGCTCCGGACACCTGACCGCCATAATGGGTCCTTCCGGTGCTGGAAAGAGTTCGCTGATGAATATTCTCGCTGGTTATGTGTAAGTTTCCTGTTTGCATTGAGTGCGTTAAATATATAGATGCTCTGTCCGATACTGACTTCTGTAGGTCGCCAACCCTGCACGCACATTTCCTATATTGAAAAATAATAATATAATGATATGTCCATAATTTTATTATAGCGTCTTGTTGTGCGTTCGCATCACCACATCAAGGACCAACTAACAATGATCGTGTATTATTAACTGTTTATAATTAAATCAAGCAGATTACTACTCGTTAAATCAATAGTGACGACCTAATAATGTCAGATTAGAGGAAGTCGAATTTATGCTCGAATCAGTGGCAACTATTTTTTTTCAGTCCTCGTCGAAAATATTTCATAAATTTAAAAAAAAACAAGACACACACATACACACGTATTAATACAGCGAAACAAGTAGTTTGTTTTCAAGTGTTAAACTTTTCCAAAGACGACATGCAATTAAATTAAGCAAATAAAATGGTGTTTAACAAAATATGTTGTCTGTCCCTTGATGATTAATAGATTATTTATTACTATTATGTTAGGTTTACCGATATATGTTCAAAAAAGGTGTAATGAAAAAAAAACGAACGTGGGACCAAATGACCCTTCTAGTTATATCTATATATTATTTTTAAAACGTTTTCGTAATATAATATTATGATTAATTGTTTATTTCAAATATTTTTAGGAGAAGCGATATTAAAGGACAAATTCTTACAAACGGCCATCCTAGGAACATGCAACTGTTTAAAAAACTTTCTAGCTATATAATGCAAGAAGAGTTACTGCAACCTAGACTTACAGTTATAGAATCGTTGAGTTATGCAGCTCGATTAAAAATTGGCCGTGAATTGTCCAAAGAAGACAAAGAAAAAGCTGTAAGTATCAAAAATAATATCATAATACTTCATCAATTATTATATTTCACATGAATGCAAATTGATCCATTATTATTATTTATTATTATTATATTCGTGCAAAACCAAATTATAGAAATAGCATATGGTTATAAATACTAGTTTTTATTATCAATGGTAATATCGAAAAGTCCATATTTTCATGATTGTTATTAAATTATTGTTTTAATTTCCAAACATCTAATTAAATATATTCAATATGTACGATAATATGTACACTGTTAAGTATTATTAATGTCAAGGATATATATTATATTAATTAATAAGAATAACCAACACGTTACACGAGCAAGAAATCTGTTGATATTACAACTTATACTCTCACCATATATATATATATATATATATGTATTATATTTCAATACTTTCGTTTTACTTACGTTTGAATACTTAATTTCATATTTCACCTTTTATTGGAAAAAAAATAGATACATTAAAAAGTGTCAAATAATTTCAAATGACTATGACTAAAAAGACACTTCAGATATTAATAATATAATCTAATATTACGAATACATAACAACCAATACATTAACAAACATTCGTCGAATCAAACTGTATGGTGTACTGTAAGCAGGGGCGGATCTATAAATATGAAATGGGGGGGCTATAAACTATATCACGCAAAGATAAAACATATAATTTTAGTACGTATATATATATTAATTAAAATATATTTTTAAATAATAAAAAAATAATAAGTTAGATATTAAGATAAATAAGTTCATTAGTCTTTTGACCAATCTTCAGTTTTAATTTTCCTTTGCTTCTGTCGAGAAAATCTATTTATGACATCATTAATATCGATGGGTATTTCTTTATGTAGGTATGTGCAGTACTGCTAACCCATTTAGCCTGTCTCCTGTCATAGAAGATCTCATGTAATTTTTCAGTCGTCTTAGGAAGAAAATGATCTTTCAGCTGTTGCTGATGTTATTGTTATTGTTGGAAAAATATGTAGTAATATTTTAATGTTTGGGTAAAATACCTTACAATGTACAATGTACCAATGTTTCAACAACAGATTGGGGCTTTGGATTTTCTATGTTAGCTCCTTTCGTCTTCCAGAGTTCCAATTGAGCTTGTATTTCCAAGTGAGAATTAGCTGGTATATCTTCATCATACATTAATGCCGCTTTTAATATCTTTTCTGTTTTATACTTATTATTGTTAGCAAGGGTCAATCCTTCTAATGGAATAATATCTTTGAACCTATCATTAAATCTATATTTATATATAATAATAATAATAATAATATACGTATAAGTATATACACGTACAAAGGGGGGGGGCTTAAGTCCCTTAGATCTCCCCCCTTGGATCCGTGCCTGACTGTAAGTTATTCTAAGTTGAGTCAAGATTACTGGAGATCACACAGATTTGGGGAAAAATGCAAAATATGAATACGCATCCAAAAATAAATTTTCATTCTTATTATCATGAATTTTCAATGATACAAATTTATACAAATTATATTCCTGATCTACATACAATTTAATATAGACAACCTTCTCCCTCAAATAAATATTAGAACGTTCAATATTTTAATCGATTATTTTTTATTTTATTTGGCAGTAATTAATTATGTCAAGAGCATCAAAAAACTTTTGGTTTCAACAATCACATTTCGTAAATGTATTTTTGATGTACATACAATACGGTCATCGCTCATATAATATTTAATGTTTTAATTTTCTTCATCGGTTTATTGGAGATTTTTTGATATAAACATATAAGATTGAATGTTGATGACATGACGGTATCCATGGTTTAATACAGCTTCTGATTTATACTTATAAGTAGGTAATAACGAATAACTGGTAACTTCAATAAAAATGTAACTATATTACGTCATATTAAATATTTATATGGTTTTTCGATGTGAATGTGACATTCCGAACGGTTTATTTTCGTTTAACCACAACTGCGTCTTTGATCATTTTTTCAAAGGTAAAAATAATACTAGTAACTTAATTATACGACATATTAAAAACTGACCATCACGTGTGTACATATTATCTGCTTATTTTTCGTCAATATTTGGTTGCCTATCCATGTGTATAATTAATATTATAAAATCGTTATTTTATTTAACAAAGGGAAAGCATTTTATAGTGCATGTATTTGTTTGCAAATTCGCGAGCAATAATGTGTTTACGATCCCCGGTTTCAATATAAGGACGTAACCATGTAGCCTGTAACTGCCACCTTGACCCGTAGCTTTGCACATAATTTCATCATAAATGGACAGCGTTTTTAAACTTGTTATTTACATTACAAATAATTAAATGTATTAAATGCATTTCAACAATCAATATAATATTATTATCGACATCAAATAGTATTTTATTTTTATAATTTTTTTTTTTTATTTCAATTCTATTGTTGGTATTAAGATAATTTACATATTATCTATTTTCCTATGTCGCTAATTTATTGTTCTTGACGTTCTTATAAGCCCCCGTATATTCTTATTTCGGTTTATCTTATAAATATAGTGTTTAGTTTTCATACGATTCGTGATACTGATACGAGTAATATTCAAATTTCGACACGGTTAGTTGCACGAAACCCGTCACGAAGTGTATATTATACAGAATCGGAAATTATACAAATCGAGAATCCGGACGAAACGATCATTTGCCAACACCGAGCTGTAGTTTCAGCACACGCAATGATAAACGATAATAATACATCAGATAGACTAGCTATGAAATGGCACAGCGAAATTTGTTTTTCTCTCTCCGCCTAGTCAATTAAATAATTACATCCAATCGTTGGTCCGTCGTAGATTACGAATGTAATGTAGATATATATTATTAAATATGTATACAATTTTTTATAATAATTATTAACTTCTGTGTATACACGGAATAAAAGAACAAAATAAAATTTTACACGCCACAACTTAAAAGTCTAAAATCTTTTTCTTTTTTTTTTGTGACTAAGAAAACGATTTTATAGAAAAATCATCGAACAAAATAATTTGATGAAAAATATTCACACTTTTTTATCGCACTCAGTATGTTGGAATTATAATATCACGAAATACTATTGAATGTTCTTGAAATATCTAGTAAATTACTTAACGGATAGCGTTAAACGAATATACATTTTACCAAATAGATACACAAATAAGCTCCGTAATTAAACTTGGATTCTTTGGAGGTGAGTCGGACATTTAATAGCCATCAACAACTTATGAACAATTTTATTTGATTTGATTTTTGCTCATTAAATTACACTTGATGGTATTTTAGAAATCTTCTTTTATTATATCATAGATATAATATACAATGAACAAATAATAATGCCTAGTAATCTACCACCTAATGTATAGTACCTATTGTATTCAATTAACATATATTTCATTTAATAATTTATTAATATTGTTTTTCTTTTCGCCCCGACATATAACTACACACTTGAGTTTCGATTTATTTGGATGGTGCTGTAGCTAGTAGTTCGTCAGTAGTTCATAATTCATGATTTCCTTACTCGAGTTCTTGATTATTTACAATAAATAGTTGAATAAAGTCTTTATTATGTTCAATACAATACTATGTGATGCAATGTGAAATTTGATAATTTATAAATTAGTTTTGAGATAAAGATAAAGAAATAATATGTTCTATGAGCAGCACAAATCGGTCATGGTAAATATTAATTAAAGTGTCCATATTCAAACATCAAAGTTGTTTTTTTTTGCTCAACATGCAGTGATTTCAACAATTTTATTTATCTGAATGATCATATATGCTGATTATCGACTAATAATTTTTGTTGGCTTTATGACTTTATGTGCATAACTAATTGTTTGCTATTGCAATAATAAATTATTTCACTGGGTATATATTCAATTTACGTCATTGTACATTTTTAATTGCCTCCGTTAAGACGTAACAATACTCGCAATACTGGCCCAAAAAGATAAGGAGAGCTATGTCTAAAAGCACAGTGACCGGTCTTAGCCCGATCACCGGCAGTTTCGCTTTCTGGACGGGACGACGGCACGCGATCCCTAGATAAGAAACCGTCAACACCTAACGTATATCATTGGACCAACGAAAATCCACACACTATCGTAAATATCAAAAAACATTGATTGACATTCATACTCCGTCGATATAGACTGTCGTAGTACAAGACTTTTTGTACTCATACATTGTCATTCCAGATCAGTCGAATTATCTTACCCCCTTGGAATGTAACGATTAGATAATATGTAGGTTTATGTTCAAAACTGTTAATTTTCCTGCTGTTATGGTGTATTAACTAATATTTTGACATGCTAGAAACATTGTTTGCCTTTCTTACAGTTTTTATTAACAGTATAGGTTGTTTAATTATATTTATAATCATTTTTACAAATATTTACTTGGTTTGCTTAGTGTATTAACGATATAATATATCAACTATTTATAAGTATATATTAATATTACCTATTATTTATATATTATTTAACTTTATACCTGACTTATTATCATGAAATGTACACAACTATTAACAAAGAAGATTGCCATTATATGTACTATGGCAATCGTCGAGCAAAATATTAAAAAAAAAAAAATACCAAAAACAAAATACATGGGTACCTATAAAAAAATGTATAGAACAGAGAAGTAAAAAAAGTAATATTACTCTTCTAAATGTTTATGATAAAATAATTCAAATAATTTTAAAAATTATTTAATAATACAGATTTTACTAATTTACTAGATAAATAAAAGCTTCATAAAAGTAAGAATACATTTTAATAAAAAATCAACGACACCACTAGGAACGTGTACTGTTTACTATTACTATTTACTTAATTTTATTGTATAGTTAAGTAACTAAACTTAGACTTTATTTAGTCGGTCGAGGACCAAATCCGACAATTGAACTCTGCGTGTATGGCCTAATGCCCTAATGTATCATATGTTTAAAGTGCCACATTTTGAATTCACAATCCTTATATAAATTCATGCTTTTCATAAATAGGTTAGAGTTATAACTAGTTAATTATATCGCAATAAGAAAACGAGTTAGTGTTGCAAAATTACATTTTATAACTAAAACTTTACAAATGTTAAGCAATATTGAACAATAAATAATATTTTCTATAAAACGTAATAGGTAATAGAATATATAATGAGTAATGGCATATGGCTCTATTTCAAAGTTCAAATAACAAAAGATCTTTGTGACTGATTGACTGATATTTTCCTAAGATTTCTCACGAGTTCACTTCGATGGGTTCGTGTAGCGGTTTCTTTGAAACGTTAGAGCCTCGGAAGTCATTGAGAATGTCTACCACGCTGTAGTGTTTTCCACGATAAAATCGCTTTGAGTGATGCGAGTAAATGAGTTTTCAATAAGTAAATAAAAATGAAGACACGCCGACATCGTGAATGTCTATTTACTACCAACGGTTTAATGGCACCTCTATTGTAGTTTGCAATTGCAGCATATTATATTCGTTAGATAACGTGCTATTATCGGATCTTTATAATTTTAAACATCTCAAGTACCGAACAAAATGTAAAAATTATACCGACATTGCATAAATTACGTATGGGATGTAGGATGTACGGTCAATGGGGGGTATTTCCACATGGGCTCCGTATAGCTACGTCACAGATTACGAACAATTTGTATTCGTGTACGAGATAAATATAGTTATTCGCATTGAACGAACAATAGTTTTCAGCTATTCGGTTGTAAAAGACTGAAACAAATAGCGAGGTTAGACACAAACATAAACGGAAGTAATAATGCAAACCGATTTTCAGACGAATATGAAATGAACGGTGTAAACAAAATAATGTGTGGTCCTAAAATATCAAACAAAACTAGTAAAATAAATTTAAGAATCTTGAAAAGATTACATTGGGGTTTCAATGGTTTTTATTTGTACTGTATTTTATTTTTCTGTTTATCCTAACTACTTAATTCATGATTCCAAATAGTAAATCTGCACTGAAAGTTTCACGCAGTACAAACATATTGAAAATTCGTAACAAATATTACTTTTATAGGTTATCTATTCGATTTTTTTTTTTTAGTTTTCTTAAACTCCGAAACATGGAAATGTTTTAATTTGTTCACTCATTCGTTTATATTGGTATTTTTTTTATTTTTTTTATTTTTTAACGAGTTATTTAATATTTTTGGGCTTGAAAATTTAATGCAATATTATAATCCTAAAAACCATTGTATCTAGTATTAAAAAATTTAGCATAGCCAATTTTTTATTCCTTGTCGAGTTTAGACGCCTACTTTTTATTTTTAATTTTAACGATGATCTGCAGGTACTTATGTATGTAAGTATGATATGTAGGTACTTACATTCGTTCTAAACTATCCTTCACGCTGAAAATCGTTTTTTGAGTACGATTTATCTTTGTTTTCAACGTAACAAAATTATGATAAAATATTGTATTTATTTATATGCATATTTTAATACATTAAATACATTAAATACATTAAATACATTAAATTAGTGTATGATGAACTGCAAAAGTACCTAACCCATCAAACGAGTTGTACCCGGAATTTGTATTTTTCCGGTTTTTTTTTCAAGTACAACGAAGTATAAAAACTACAATATCTTATATCCAATATACGTGTAAGGAATAATATTTGTACTATTAGGTATCACACTTATATAAGACTATATGTTTGTGTAGATTAACAAAATTATATTAGTTCTAAGCTAATTATAATTACTGTATTAACTAATATAATTTTATAATTCACCACAAACACATTAGGAATCTTTTTTTTTTTGCCAGAATAGTTTACCTACATACAATTCACTTAATAAAAAATATTATACTTTAAAACAATCATGAACGCTAGACCTTGGATCATTAGACAATTAAAAAGTAAGTACTGTTAATATGATTGTTTAATAATAGTTATTAGAATTTTATGATTTAATTTTTTCAAGTTAGATAAATTATATTTTATGTATCACATTTTCAAGTAATATATACAATAACTTATATATATAGTTTTGATCAATAAATCAATTTATTTTTTAGTACCAATTCTAAATTTTTAATGTCCCACGTAGAATGTATGATAATACGCTTCAAGTTTAATACATTAAATATTTAAATATATAATTTTCTGTTTTTTCTACGTTATACTTTATATATTTTATGGGTATATCTTAAAATCACTTAATAAAAAAGGATAAAATTAATATTTTTATGTATCTATAAGAAATATTGCTACGATAAAATATGTAATTTGTATAACCTGTAATTTTCTTTTTTTCTGAGAAAATATAGTGTTACTGGTATATTATTGAATTAATGTTACAATTGTAACTATTACTTATGACACCTAACTAAAATTTAGTTAATTGTTAGTATTTAATTTTCATAACTACCAACAAACATTATTTTCCGTTGTAAAACGCATGATTATCTCAAATATGTACTTGTTTTTATATCATATTTTGATAAAAGTCAATTATTCATCTAACTTATATTTTTTTACATAAGTTTAATTTTAGTTTAAAATAAAATAATAACTTATGATAAAGTATCTGTAATTAATTCAAGATTACAAAAAAGTTATAGTTTAAATCACATACGTAACGCATATTAAAGAAATTAAAAAAATGTATTTTATTATATATAGATTATAGTTATATATATATAATATAAAATGAAAATGATTTGAAAAACTGTTCTTTTTGTCTTAAGAAGACGCCACCTCAATTTAAAAAATTGATAACTCGCTGAAAAATTAAAATTTTGATAGATTAGATTACTCTTGTCTTAAACCTGACAGCACAAAATAAGTTTTAGTGAATATAGATTTGCTATGATCTACATTTGAAAGACAACACATATGGGTATGGGTATCTCTTAAGTTTTAAAGCGATCACACTTTAATAAAATCCTTCTCGTCGTACACTGGAATGATTATATTTGTTAATAATCCTACACAAATCTTTAAAATAATATTACATCTATAACTTGTATATATAATAACCTATATTGAAAAATACGTTAAAATCACTATTTTTGAAAAAAAAAATTAAAAACTAGATATTATTCAATGCCAAAAATTACATTAGGAAATTAAACGACTGGAAATCCTCGATATCTCTAATTCACACACGGATATTGAAATTTGAACACTACTAGATATTATCATAACTTAGTAGCCTCGAGATATCATTTAGACATAATAGGTACATATACAAACTGACGTAGCTGAATTTCATTCATTAAGCAAAACGATTTATTTTATTAGAAGCCTAACTTGTTGTTATTATTCTCAGTACAGTAATGGTATACTATTTTAATTGTTACGAACCAAAATATAATTAAATTATAATTATATCTGACCATTATTAGCTATATGATTACATAATTTACTACAAAATACAATTCACGGAATGATGAACTTATTGCCATCCCATTCAGTTAGTCTAAAACCGGTAATGACACATTTTCTGTTAGAAACTTGCTGAATTAGTCTCTACTGCCTAAGATTTTTTTAATACAAATCATAATAATTTTAGATTTAAGTAGATCATATTTTTATAAGCCCATATTATAATTTTATTTAGTCCATTATCAATCAGTAATGACTTTGATACTTTTATTTGCAAACGTAATTTTTTAATTTATCTATTTTATAGTGTTGTGCATTAATTATCATAATGTTATTCTCTTGTATTTTATATATTATAATTGATCATTTATACCACAGTCTAAACTGTTGAAGGGCTACCTACGTTGAATTGTAAATAAATAAACTGTATCTTTTTTTTTTCAGGTGGACGAAGTATTGGAGTTATTGGGAGTTTCGATGTGCCGTAACACTTTTGTGGAAAAATTATCCGGAGGTCAGCGCAAACGTCTGTCTGTTGCCCTTGAGTTGGTCAACAATCCACCGGTGATATTTCTAGACGAGCCCACCACGTGAGTATGCACACTATTGCAAATAATAATATTATTACCGTCTTCGTGGAGCGTGGGTTAAATCAATCGAATAATAATACTGCAGAATAATGCAAATTAGGTACAAATAATTATAGACGCAGATATATATTATTATTAAATCAAATAACTAAATAAGTATAGACGTGTGCAATACCACAATAAACATTGAAATTGAATTTTCCAAAATTACATATTGTGTATGTGGGACCACACTAAGCGTATTTAACAGTACTGTGATTATTATGTCTATTAATTGCATATGATTTTTAATATTACAACAACAAATAAAAGATTTTTATAGTTTTAACAAATGGGCTCAAAAAATATTTTAAATCATTCTCATTCGGTGGTCATTTTTCTAATATCTACTTACAAATATCAACTTTGATATAATTACTTTCTTAGTAATAACTTTTTTATCAATTGTCCTTGTTTTTACTATATGGTATCCAATTTTGACTTTTAAATGAAAACTTTAATTTTAGTTTTAAATTTATATAGAAAATATTTTCTGAAAATGTTTAAACCGTTTATATTGGACTTATATTTGATTTCGACAATCAAAATTTATGTTATACACAATATATTATTTGTTTTTAATCTATCCTGCTCAAATCCTTAATAATGAAATTAGGATTAGGATTAATATACTAGGTATTACTTGTTACATTACGGGTTTCGACATCCATTATGAAATTGCATTATAAATCACGTAACTAATCGCGTACTCGAGTTTAATGCTATTTCAATAAAACGTTCGGAAAAAAAAACAAAAACATAAATTACGTAGGTATATACGTATATTACACATACTTCAACAGAAAGTTTGGACGATCGTTTTATATACAAAAAATCCCCCTGTATGTAGAACGTGTATGTTTAAAAACTTTCTAAACACTGAATGGAGCAGCTATAATATTGTATAGTGCACTCCGCGGTCACGTGCAGGGTCTACCCACGTAAAAAATCGACGTTTTAAACGCATTTGATTGTCAAGGTTAAGAACAATAAAGAACAATGAACACAATAATATTATGTTACTCGATGATGGTATTATTATAAATTCTAATTAAATGTATTTTCGTGCTCAGTGGGCTGGACATAGTAGCTATCAAACAGTGTGTCACCCTGTTGGTCGATCTCGCAAAACAAGGAAGGACCGTGGTGTGCACCATACACCAGCCCAGCTCTTCTCTGTTTCACATGTTCGACCACGTTTACATGCTGGCCAGAGGAGCTTGCATTTACAACGGATCACCCAGGCAATTGGTTCCGTTCCTGGCGCAAGTCGGTCACATTTGCAAGCCCACTCACAACCCAGCCGATTTCGGTAAGCCTTTACCTATATATATAAAAATATGGAGGAGACGAATTAACTTTTTTCAGATAGTTTGAGGCTCCAATTACATTGTTTACTGTTGTATCTATAAAAGAGGTGGTATAGGTAATAGGGTATCCGGTTAATTGGTCACAAATAATTTATCGCCTGTGAATTTATCGCCAGTGAATTATTCGCAAGTAAAATTAGTCACCAGGTTAATTAATCGGCAAATATTTTTTTAAATTTAATAAATAATTTTAGATCTGATACAAGCAAAAATCAAATTAAAAATAAAAGTAAATAATAATAATTGATAATTATAAAAAATCTGCAATTATATTAATGATTAGTTACTATAATAGGGCCTATGGAAATACGTCAATACGTTAATTATGTACCTGGCTTTAGAAGGAACTGTAAAGGATACTCAAACTGTTGCATGACGTAATAATTGTCAACAAAACGATTTGCTTAGAATTGCAAACGCGTTTCTTCAGGATTCCCATGAAAACATTAAACATGTATGCTAGTAATTCTTTATACTCTAGTGGTTTTCTACGTTTTTCTAATCGCAACCCTCATTGTCTATGTTTTTGTAATGCGTCCACTTAAATTTTTTTTTTTTTTTTTTTATTTATTATTTTTATTAATGCGTTTTTAAATACGTACATAAAATAAAATTAATTGTAAAAAATTAAAAACATATCAACTAAATGATTTTTTTTTTTTGTTATTCACGTACTAATGGGAAATTTGATCTTGAAATTTTGATATTATATATAGATTCCATATAAGGTTTTATGTAAGAGACTGCTAGTCTTAAGTTTGCTTCTATATTTAACTTCGGCCGATATATTTGTTTTTTATCACTAAAGGGCAGAAATGCGGTATTCGAAAATGTTTCACGCAGGCAAGTAGAGTTATCTGATTATCGTATACCGAACAAATAATTAACTACATACTTATACAACTTTGTGAAAAACCATTTCGCTAATTATTTTTGGTGACCCCCAAATTATCATTCGCGACTTCCAAGTTGAAAAAACTGCTCTATAATATAGACTACAAAGCCAACGCGTATACGTTGTCAGAAAACCTTTCAAGGGCGAATCGTATTTTCGTACGACTCACGTGGGTTTTGAGTAAAATCGTGTTTAGTGATGGCGGTGCGCAGACCGGCAATCTTGTCGGTGTTGAAAACTACACCATAACAACATAATCTCAATGACAATGACTGGTTATTACAACTATAAAGTAAATATCATACATAACATTAATGATGATAGGCTCATTTGTAGCATAACGAGTTTATTTTTGTTCCCGCGCCAACACCGTGTGACGTCAAAATAACATCATCTTAAGACAATTTATATATTATTCTATAGTTTTATACCAGGTCCATTGAAACGATAACAGCTTGGCTATTCACTTAACGTAAGTACGAATTCCGTTTTTACTTGGATATCATTTTTATTAACCACTATTTCGGTGCGACTGCATTGTAATAATATTGTGTGCGTAATGTTTATTTACAACTATACGTACATCAGCAAGAGGTCATTTTAACCGAGAAACTCATTCGTGACGTATTTCCTTAAAAATTCACCCCCCCCCCTCTGGCGCTATTATTTTGAATAAAATCCTCGTGAATCGAATTACAATATGTACTCTACAGACAGATAAATATGTTTTATCATTTATTTCCTCGTCATAATCTTTTCGTATCGATGGAATAACAAGACTCTTGAATGAAATTTTAAAACACTTTTACCAGCACTAGTGAACTGTGAAAAAACAACTCAACAAATAACAAATAACAACAAATATTTCCATATTGTTATTATTTTTTTTTCAAATACAGTCGACATAATTAACCCTGAAGAGTCCATTAATTATGTTTTGGATATAGATATAACCACTTTCAGTTCTTTCGTCCCATAGTCATATATAGATGTCTTATTGACAACTAGATCAATCGACTATAGATATATTGTATGCGTTTACTATACCGCTGTTTAAAAAACACCATACAAGTTACAATTTGTTCATTTCGTAAACAATAATGGATTAAAACAAAACTGGGATGCCCAAATTTCGATATCGATTTAATAATTACATCAATACAACCAGAAATAGTGTCATAAAATCTTTGAAATAAATCGATAAAATTGCAATTATTTTGAAACTAGCATCGTCGCTGTCGGTATAGGTAATAATATTATCCTTGTAGTTCTTTTGCGATTTTACTCTCTGTAACTACTCCTATATAATACCACGATAACAAAATAATTATTGCCCTGCACCGTATATCTAGAATTAATTTACATTTTACAAGAGCCTTTATGAAACTAATATTCAATACGCGCTGTGATTATTTAGAGTAAATATATTACACAGGCGTAACAATTATTATCGCGAGATTACTATATAAAATTCATTGCTTAAAATTTAACTTATGATTAAAACTATAATCGAACGAATGAGTTTATTTTTTGGATTACGTAGGAATAAACACTATCATCAAATGTAATTTCATCAATCAATCATTCATTAAAAGTTATATTTTTTTTAAAAATATGTAAAAGATATATTTTTATTAAAGAACATTAAAACCAAAACGGTACTTATTACCCAAAAATGCAGGTATAAATGTTTACTACGGCTGATGAGAAGCTCATCACCCGCCTACAAACTCATCGCAATAGAATAGAAAATCTCTAAAAAGTATGAGACCATGAGTCACACGCGTAATTAGTTAGTCGTACTAGTCGAAGATCCAAATCTTATCATATACACTTAAAATGCTAATAGAAGAAAAAAATTATTAGATATTCATTTAAAATAATATCACAGCACTTATAATATAATATTATGCATCCTGGTTGATACTGTATAAACTAAAACTAAAAAAGAACGGATGGGCCTCGCTTTGCTGTATACTTGTAGGTGGGGTGCACCTCGTTTATAGGTCATTATTACAATGGATTTGTTAAATTTGAATGCAATGATAGATATCATTGTATACGAATAACGATTCTGAACGGAGTTAATATGTTTGTCTAAAATGTGTATACAATAATAATATAGTATTATATATTTAAATTGAATTATAATGCAATTTCGTAAAAATTTAAATTTCAAACGGTCATAAAATTTTTTCTTTGAAGTCCGGTAGAAATTTTTTTATATATATTTGAAGATTAGCTTATGGACAATCTAGTGTTAAAATTTTGAACCTTAAGTATAAACAGAAAAAATTTTATGAATTTTCAACTACAAAATAACTTGCAAATTATCACGATTTTAACATATTTTATACAAATTTGAACTTTATGGGTTTATAAGAAAACGATCTCCCATATTTTTTAGTTACAATTAATATAACTTATAATTAATTCTTTAATACATTTTTAAGAGTTTTTGAACAGCCAAAAAAAAAATAAAAATAAAAAAATGAAACACACATCATTGTAAAATCAATAGATTCCATCACTCCGTTCAGAATCTAAAATTTCTAACTTATTTGTATTGTAGTTCGCACAATATGACAAAATAGGTAAAATTACATTTTTTTAGTTAATAATAAATAATGAATAGGTTTACGGCCATCAATTTTCTGAAAAATTTGACTTCCGTCTTTGATAGACGTTTCTATATGTTATACATTTGAAATTTAAATAGCAATAAAATTATTTTGATTCAATAAGTTTAAATTTATATGTTAATTAGGTACGTGACACTTGTAGGACAAAAATTATCATTTTGACTTCTTTGTGATATACGGCCTTCAAATTATACAATTTGCAATTTATTTAATAGGAGTAATAGTGTCAAGATATTTGTATAAATTTGAATAATGTTTACAATTATAGAAACAAAGGATTTCTTGAAAATCATTATTTTACATTTATCTACGTAAAATCATAATATACTTTTAAATAAATTAGAAAACACATCTTCAAAACTGCAAAGTTTTTACATCAAAATAAAATAATTTATTATAGTCAAATCTAACCATCTTATAACGCATAAAGATGGCTAAATTTTTCTCTTGTGAACTTTTCTATTTATATTCTGCACTTTGAATTATACTGTTTATCATATTATCTTAAAAAAAATCTAGTTTTTTTTTTTTTAAACCCTGACTATTTTTCTATTTTATTTTTAACATTTTGAGTGGAATATTTAGTTTTAATCTTGAATACTCGACTATTTTATTAATGTGTGTTAAAACTGATTAATTCAATCATGATTAATTACATAACTTTAACGGCTTACCACTAAAGTTTTCAAAAAATTTTCCAGTAGATTAAATCTCGCAAATCTATTTTAAAGAAACTATGAAACATTCATTTGAAAAATAATTATCCTACATCTATGGGATTTTACATAATTCTATTGATTTTGCATTTCATATTTTCATGGAAGTTAAATGTTCTATCTTTTATATATATATAGTCTTGAAATGTATAGAAGTTCATATTTTTTCATCCATTGTGTAGAAATATTATTTTAGTATAGTTACCCATGTACTAACATACTGATGTATTGTTACAAATAATAATATAAAAAAATACATATATATTTAATAACATATAATAATAAGTAATAATATTAAATTCATTCTCGTTTCACTCAGAATTTAAAATTTTGATTCATCTTTTTTAATGGCTATTTATATTCTAATCTAATGAATAAGTTCCTATAACCATTGATTTAATATTATATGTATATTATAAAATCAATGGTATTGCGTATAAATATTTTATTAAGACAATTATATTGGTGGTAATTGTGGTAAATCAAACTATAATTCCATGATTTATCATTATCCTTTTAAGTTCATTGTAAAATAATACGTTTCTGATAGCACTAATGTGAGTGAACATTATAAGGTTATTTAATAGATTTATTGAAATCAACTATTTATTAAGGTTATATTATCTATGGACTATGGTGAACATGACCATCACCTATTATATCCTATAGTATTGCCGTCGGTTATTTTTATTATACATTGTTGAATAAATATTATTTTAAGACATTTATACTCAGTTGATTGTTTTTACTGGAGTTACTGTCAATTTATTACTGTGACATAAAAATATTTAAGAATATTATTTATCAAAATAATAAACTCTTGTCATAATATTCAGATTAATATACAATATTTCTTTTTTATTTCATTTTTTTGTTTGAATGTAACTATTATAAAATAAATATAACTCTAACGAACACTTATAAAAGTAATATAATTACCATTTATTACAATATATATATATGAAGTACTATAGTATAGTAGTGTAGCACTAAACAGTATAATTACTAAATAAGTCCGATGTATTTAAATTAATGTAAATAAGCATTAAACACAGACAGCGATGTATGTATTAAAATAGTTCTGATTATTTTTATTTTTAGTTTTCGAGGTGTTAGACAACGACACTATAATTGAGCTAACCAGAGAAATTCAGAACGGTAAGGTGATACTGTGTGACGATATCGACGAGATGGAAAATAAAGTTCCGACTTCTAAACTTTGTAAGTCAAATCAACTCGTAACGAGATTGATTTTTTTTTACTACTTAAAACTATTAATATTTAGGTCGAAACGAAACGCTAGTAGTATTACCGCCAGTCTTCAATGAGCAATCGCAAATCAAAGAATCCGAAGCAGAATACCCGTCGTCGTTCTGTACGCAGTTTTCCATATTGTTGGCAAGGAAAACCAAGCAGTTCACAAGAAATACCGTGAGTTGAATATTTTATGCTTGAATCAATACATAATATTCAATAGTATTATAATTATAGAGGGTATTTTTCATTTTCGGGTAACAACGATATTAATGGGTCTATCTAATGATTTTACTCAGTATTGAAATGCGGCATCATACCAGATGCACATTTTAGGTATCGAAGATTGAAGCAGATAGTAATAATGCATTATACACGCAAAATGTGTAGGCATATTCGATAATTGGCTTCACGGTGTTTATAATATTAAAATGGTATAGGAAGTCACATTTTAACAATCTCTTAAAATCTCATCAGAATTAAACAACAACAACAATCGCTGTTGCGTTTTACTCCGAGGCCTACAGGTTCTGCTTTAACGGAAATCGGAATAATCGACGAAACACTGCAGTATTACATAGTTATATAATCTTTGGGAAAGGATCTTCAAAAATGTTATATGCTGACATTAAATGCATCATACACTACGATGGTTAATAATATTATAAATACACGTTGGTGCTGTATACGAAATATAGTACACCGAAAGCGATTTATCGTTTTCGCGGATTGATAAATATTATTATATGTTTTGATTATGTGCGTTTCACAGACTGGTCTGTGGATATCATTCTTCCATCACACCTTCTCGGCGTTACTTCTTGGCAGCATTTACTACGGGATCGGCACGGACGGTAGCCGACCATTCGAGAACTTTAAGTTTTGCATTAGCGTTGTCGTGTTTTTTGTTTACACTCACATCATGGGACCAGTGCTCACGTGTAAGTAAACGATATCAACGTCAATTAATGAAGTCTGCACAATATATATATACGAGTATATCACCTATAATCATATAATAATATTACTATCGTTTGGTTTTTTCTCCCTTTTCTTCTGCATGTGAATGCCACAGTTCCTTCGGAAATCAAACTGTTGAGGCGAGAATATTTTAATCACTGGTACAGTCTTAAATCGTACATCTTCGCGTCTACGATTACATCATTGCCGAGCATGGTGAGTAAACAGAGGCTTAAGACCATATGATATCATTGTCATACAGTAGACAGATGGCATAAATGCATTTTACTTTTCAGTTTTTATTTGGATCGTTATTCCTTTTCATCGTATATTTCATGTCCGCGCAACCGATGGAGTGGATCAGGTTCAGCCAGTTCATGGCTATTGGACTGTTTACCGGCTATATATCCGAAGGATTAGGCGTCCTCATTGGTTCATCTGTAAACAACGCTGTAAGTATATTATAACAATGTAATAAATTATTTATCTATACTCCTTTGAGTGGTCGGTCCCCTCCACGAAAATCTTCAATAAAAAGCGAAAGATTTTTTCGATCTCTCAGAAAACCGGAGTTCCTTAATATAATATTCCGTTTCTCAGCTATACGTATTAGTTTTTCTATAGTAGTATGTTATATATGATGTTATAACGCTATCCATATTTGTCTTCAACACAGTATGCGCGCAGTGTTCATTTTTGAGCTCTATATATGTACCTACTAAAGTTGTACTTCGTAACTATAATATTAGGTACATATTATGTACTACATAATAATGCTTGTCATGCTATTTACAGGAAACGTATTATGTATATGACGCTGCTGTGTACTTGTTATTTGATAATTGTCTAGAATATTGCGTATAAAAAAATAACGAAAATACATTATTTTAGCGTAATTCGTCGTGTAAAGTGAAATTCTTATTATGTAACATTTCAATGTTATGTACACACACAGGAGATAAAACTCGTTTATGGTCGATATTTTTAGTTTGAAAAAAAAATCCGTCAAGTAAAGAGTTACACCAAGGTCGACGGGATAAACACACGGGTGTCAACGAACACCACGGGAAATACGTAGTGGATATTACTATACGTTTATAGTAATACACTACTCGTCCATTACTAAACATGCATTTACGTATAAAATGTGCACGCGGCGATCTCTATACGTAAAATGTTTTTATTATTATAACTTATATTAAAACAGCTTCGTAAACGGTACGCTAGTACGCATCGTAGTCCTAGAAAAGTCGGCGGGCTAACATTTTTTAATGCGTCCGCGATCCGGGGTCGAAGAGGAATTTTTTTTAGTACCGATCTCATCCGTTGCTTTGGTAACCCACGGCCGCGATACCTGCTGTGTTAAGCTTTCGGTTAGAAAGTGATAATCGTGCAGGTAAAACACGCGTAAACAACCTTCGTATAGTTAATATTCGTTGTAGAACTTTTATCTATTCATGCGTCTGAAGGCCATCAACGTTGGTCTTGCATGCCTGAACGCGTCTATCACTTTCGAAAACGCTCAACAACTGGATGAGTGACGCTGAGATATCGAAGCGGTGAATAGAAATAGAAAATAATATTATTAAATAAAAACAAAAATAGCTGCTGCATCCCCGGGACCGTATCGAGACCGGACTTCGCGCACTGTGTTGTAGGCACACAACGGGCGTGATTCGTTTGGGTGAGTCGCCCCAAATATACCCGAGTTTTAGGTGCACATAATTTTGGCGAATTTATAAAACAAAAAGAAAAATATTTTTTAATATTATAAATTGTTTTTTTAAATACAGTTAATACTGCAGTTACGCTGATATTTTATGAGATTAAAGGAACCGACATAAAAAAACAAGATAATAATATTAGACAAAGCCAGCTATACTCGTATTATATATAGGTGTTTAGAATAAAATTACAGCATATTAAAGCATACAAATTACACGCATTATAAATGGACCAATGAACACTGTGTATATTGTGTATAAAAAATGCAGTTCAAATTAACTGAGATTAATATTGGAATTATAAATAGAATTAATAGAAAAAAATTATTTTATTTACTTATTAATTATTTTACTTTGGAAATTTGGACACCAAGTTTTCAGATTATTATTTCAATAAAAAATTGAAACTCTCCCCAATGATGTATTAAAATTATTAATAGTAATAGTTGGTTTCCATATACAGTAGAACCTCGATTATCCGAACTAATTGGAACCACAACTAATTCGAATACGGAAATTTAAAAAAAAGATAGTTTTTTTTTAAAAAAACACTGGGAGGCAGAAGTGTTTAACGTAATAGGAAAATATTTCAATATAAGAATAGAATTGTATGAAGAAAAAAATTTTAATTATACTTGTAATATGGCAATCCTCCCATAAACGAATTCTGTGTACACCATGCTGAATACGATGTAATATTATTGTTGTAAATTATAAACTATTATTATCATTAATGCTATTACAACATCGGGCATGTACGTTTTTATTTTTTTTTTTTTCCACAGACGGGCGCGGTGATGACGCCAGCTCTGATGGCGCCTATGCTCGCGCTGGCCGTGTACGGCATGGGCTACGGGCTGGTCATCGAGCCGCTGATGGAGACGCTGATGGCCACCAGCTTCCTGCGGTACTCGCTGGTAGGCATATGCGCATCGCTGTTCGGCGGTGGCCGCGCCGACTTGGAGTGCACCGAGGTCGACCTGTACTGTCACTACAAGAACCCGGAACTGTTGCTCCGAGACCTGGGCATGAGCGGCCGGTCGATCGCCAACCAGTTCATCGGGCTCGCCGTGTTCGGCATGTTCTTCCGGGTGTTCGCGTACTACGTCATCAAGCTCAAGATGATGAACCAACCGCTCAGGAAGATACCGCTGTACTTCAAGAAGTTCCTGCGCGGCTGAGCGCCCCCACCGCCCAAAACCCACACGGTGCACGAGCCCACCACGTCGTCGTCCAGCGGATCGGTATGTGCAAAGAGAACAAGCGTCCGCCATGGCGTTAACGGAGGCCAAGAACGCACGCGTCCGTCGCTCAGCCGAATCTGCATGCCGCGGCTCGTTGTCGTTTTAATTTATTATGTTATTTTCACAATTTTTATTTTTATTTTTTTTTTTATTACTATTATTATTATTATTATTTATATATACATATATTATATTCTTATTTATTTATATGCACGACTATAATATAATAATATCTCGTCCGAACATCAACGGTGCGACGAGTGCTGTTGCGAAATTTATATTATTACAATACGAATTACGATTGTTTTTCAATCATATTTTTCTGCCACTCCCCCTCCCACGTATAATTTCGTGTGCTATATTATATTATTATTATTTTCGTTCTGTATATATTTATATTTTTTATATCGTTTTTATTTTTTTTTTTTTTTTACGAAACATTGTTATTAGTGCCACTACCTTCGGTATTCAGGAATTTTTCGTAATTATCCACGAAAAGTTTGAGCTCCTGTATAAAGAATATTCAGTTTTTAATATTATAAATTAAACACAAATGACTCAACTGTACAACATAACGACATCACGGCGCTCGTTGTAAGTTGTAAGTACGGCTATATTACACAAACCTCTTGTTTTTGCTTCAACGATTCGTCTACCAGCTGATCAGAATAATTGGGATCGTTCAGCGGATCCGAGTCTGACGAGTGTCCACCGACTTCCAACGCCGTCTAAATCCATTTATACAATCGATTAGTTTCTAACGAAATATAGACCTAATATATAGTAATATATAATATATATTGATAAGTTATTTTATTTATGTCATGAAAATGTATTTATTTATGTATTCAATAATTAGACACAATACAGATGTCCCCGATGTATTGTTGTAGGCGATTGCCTATCCGGTTTCTATACGGTTCTTTGTATATTAAAACAATGTGAATTTAACAATAAACTTAATTAAAACCACAAGTGTAATAATTATTGCACTTTTAACTGCGTATACATAGTTTACTACAGTAACAATGGTAATAAGTGTACGCGATACCTTGTTCTTTACTTGACCTCCACGTACTTCTAAAATATTATACTTTCATTGATTAAAAACTCTATATTTTATAATAACAAATCGTTTATCATTGTCAAACGGTCTATAAGCTAATGATAACACTGAATTTGTTTTAATTTGTGAGACAGTTAACTTGAATTCCTATGGTTTAACGCAACTATAGTAAAATGTACACTAACATTTTCTTACGTAATATTTAGTTGCAAAATATTTAAGATTGATAAAAAAAAAAAACAATAATAATTAAGTGAAAAAACTTAACGTTCGAATGGTTAGCAACGATAAATAATAATAAACCCAATAACAATTATTTTAAAAGATTTTTAACATTATAATTTTGGATTCTCCCATAAATCAACTAGTACCTTGACCTAATTCAGTTTTATACTCGAAACTTCATTCCATATATACTCGTATCATGCTTGTATGTCACAATTTAACACAAGCGTTTGGTGGATTTAATAATTTTTTTTGGCTATAAAACGATCGTACTATCACCATTTTTTTTTTTATCATATAATAGAAACCTCGAATAATTAATATTTATCGACAAATGTACATTGACGGCGTGCATTTTTATTTCAATATACTCCCGCGCACAATAACCTTCCACATGACGTGTTTTTATAAAATCAATAATATTTTTTAATGATAAAATAAAATGTGTCTTGTGTAATATACAAAATCCTCCACAAAACAAATATTACACGAATCGGTCACCAATATAATAGTAGGTACAATACCACTGAATTCTATGTCATGTATGTTGAACGAAAGAATATATTAATAAATTTGATAATTTGAATATTTTAATAACCTTGAATGCATATTATAATAATACACTGGCTATTATACTATTTCCATAGTATTCATTTTCGCGTATTAATTAAAGGTCAAAGTCAATTTTTAATTATTAAATAATTGAACCTCGTTTTAAATAATTAAACAATTCGAAGTATTTCATTTTTAATGAGAATAAAATAAATCGCATATGTATATTCAATGAAACTGTGTTGTAGTAAAAACAATTTAATACAGAATTTTAATTATATCGTCACATTTACCAAATAATTGATCAAAAACAAGAAATTCAGAAACTTGCAGTACTTTACAAAATGTTTAGTTATGCTTGAAACTTAGTAATATAAATAAACATGGTATTTGTTCTATGGAGATTTACTAATTAAAAGTAAGTATTAATAGAGTTTTTAGTACTAAGCCATTTGCCACTACATAAAAGTACGATAAGTACTCGTGAGTCGTGGAATTCTCTCTGTCCCTGGTCCCTCTCTCTTTATAATACAAATAATAATTATTTATTGTTTCAGCCAAGCTATAGTTATTACAATAATATTGGCCCTGTTCTTCACTAAGAAAATTTCTAACCTCATAATCTTCTGTTTATGTATTATAAAAAAAGAAGTCCTGACTGACTAATTCATAACCAACATAATATCTGACGAATTAAAATGTTCAGGGTATATTTATATCATGGTCCAGCCGAGCAATAAGAAAGGAATTTTCGAACATTTTTAAAAGTTGATGGCTGTTTGGGCCAACGGCTGGTCGTATAATTCTTTTCGCTTATATCGGAGATATTCTTCTGGTCAAAATCATGTATAAAGACACAAAAAAAGGAAACATTTTTCAAACCATAACGGAATCAAGAAGGATTTAGAAGAGGTAAAAATGAAAAAATAGCCGAACCACTGAAACTATGCATATGAAATGTGGGCAGTACTTTCGATGTATGATGCAAAGAATCACTACTACTATAATACTATAGCGTATCTTGATTAATTACAACTTTCAACCTGGTTTTTTTTCGCATTTATAGTACTGGAAAATTAAACCCGGACAACGTCGAGTGATGAAAGCTAGTATTATATCGTATGTTGATAAACGTAACAAAAATAGTACGCTCAACGTATTTTGTCGAGGTACCTACGTCCAACGTTATATGTCAAATAAAAATAATACCTCAAAAAATACTTAGAGCTGATTTATTGTAACTTATTTCTGTAATAAGAGAAAAAAATATAGTTCGAATTTGCAATCGTTATTATTTATAGTAATAAATTTATTTTTAATAAAATAGTTGTAATTCCCACCTACTACCTACAAATATGTTTAAATTTATTGCAAATAGATATAAATAATTAATATCATTTAAGGTGTTTACACACTAGGCAAATTGTTCGCGCGCGGACGCGGTTTTAAATCGCCGCGAATAATCGCTTAAAATAAAACTGCTCGTTTTAGATAGGATCATTCACACTATGTGAATCAAGCGGATAAAATCCGCTATCGTTCGCGACCAATCCCGCGTGTTCAATTTTGAGCGAACATTCGCCGAAGGCGGTTAAAATTAAATCTGTTGTTTTGACTGGGTCTATTCACACTGTGCGGATAATCGCGGCACCTAACCGCGATTATTTCCATTTTATTGACAAAGTGGTGGTAGATTCCTATCATTCTTTATATTTTTGTATAGTTGTCTTTAGAATATTGTGTTTGAGTATTTTGAACTTCAAATTTTTGAAAATATTATTATATATCAACATGGCCTTTGATTTGGAACATTTTATTATTGAAATATCTAATGAAAATAGTATCTGGAACTTAAGTAAGTTCAATTACTCCTTTAATATATTTACTTATGAGAACATAATCTAATAACATTTAAAAATTATGCATTATTATATTACACACGTTGTAGAATCTGAGGAATATCACAACAAAATTATTAAAAATAATAGTTGGCATAAGGTAGCAAAGGCTACTATTAAAAACTTTGAGAACCTGAACGACATTGAAAAAAGGAAAACAAGTTAGTATAATCATAAATCATTATTTTAACTTAATTTTAAAATAACATAAGTTTTAAGATTTAATAATAATAATAGATATAAAGTTAAAGTTATATAAACAAATAATAATAATATATAATTAAATATAAGAGTTAATATTATAATATAATTTAGCTAACCACTTTCAGCTTTCCATAAAATTAACATAAAAAACAAAACATTAAACATTTTAAAAAAAAATTAAGATATTAACTAACATAATATTAAAAATAATTATAATAAAAATAGTATGTACTTGAATAAAAAAAATTAAAACAATCTCTGTTAAAAAATCATACCTATTACTATTATTATTAATTTAATAATTAATTAAATAATTATTATTATTAAGTATGGGACCACCCATGTATCCTCAGCCTATAATAACACATCCGCAATATCAACCACATACAACCTCGTCTTACACTGATAATCCTTCTTCTTCTTATACCAATATTTAAAATAAATAACATTATTTTCCCTTTTTAATTTTTCATGTAGGTAGTAAGTAGTAAGTAATACTTGACTACCATGTTAAAATTTTATTTTATTTCATTTTTTAAATTTATTTTATCTATATAATTAAAGACTATTATATACATATGAACCGAGATTGGTATATGTAAATAAAAATTTTCTTTTTATTTTATGATTTTTAATGATTTTTATTGTTAATTAATAATTAGGTATGCTTGGGAATTATATACCTCAATGTCACTGATAGTCTTTCTTCTGGTGGTATTGAAGTGCGCAGAATCGTGTCTTCTTTTTGTAGTTTATTTTTTATACGTGATATAATGATGTGCATCATTCAATAATGTAACATTTCTTAAAGTAATATAAATAATATCTCTTCATCACGCGCACAGAGAATACAACCCTAACAATAAAAACCCCGGGTAACGATGTACCGTTGCCCCTTTCAGTCGGTCAACCCTTGAAGGCCACCGCCTCGGTCCAAGGCACGATACCGTTATATATTATATATAGGACACGCATATAGATGACGACAGGACAGTCTCACAGAGTCCCTGAGAGGACCAACAAATCTGAGATCGACTGCATGCGCAGCGACTATCAAAATTCTTGGTAGCAAGTCGCCAGTGTAGACACACGGACTTAGCAGCCTATTAACATTTTATTACTATAAAAATTATTTTCTCACATATTATATATCAAGTATTTCAATGTGCGAGTGTGAAAGTGTTATTATATTCGTACATCTAAATCAGTGTCTGTGTCAATTATTAATATACACCCCAACTCCAAGACTATTACAGTTGACTGTTGAGCGGCCAATCACTTGCGAATCAAGATCGACGCCGATCAAGGTAAGTAATTTTATATACGTAAACAACGCTACACAGTCACCCTGTTCGGCTCTCGAACTCACTTACCCCCAAAGTAATAACCTTAAATACAGGTATTGGCGAGTTGGCACTATACATGTAAAACCACCACTCCACCGCGTTATTTTTGAGTTATTACAGTGATATCTATAATATTTATATAATATAAAATAAAACATTCATTAAATTTAAAATTGAACTCTCTATATTTCTATATAATAATAAATTTACTTACCAATTCATCAAACGATGAAATCGACATACGGAAATATTTAAAAAATTCTTCCGGGTAGGCTCTCAGAGTCATAAAGGTGACTTGAAATTGCCCTTCACGAGGTCTTTTCATATTTAAAGGATGGACCCAATATCTTCTTTTCACTGTTTTTTTATGTTTTTTTTTTATACAAAATATAGGCTAGACAAATGGCCTCAGTATTGGTAAATGAATCCATTTTTAAACTATTCATAATTAATAATTAAAAATCAACAATAACTAAGAAATAATACTATTTTCGCGAATACGTGATGTTCCCTGGTGCAGGAATCACGAGGTTGTGATATTATTTATTTTGTTTTTTAGGTTATTGGGTTTTAGAGCGGTTTTTAACCGCGTAAATTTTGTCTTGTGTGTAAGCTTTGTGTAAAAGCGATTTTAAACCGCGGCGATTTAAAACCGCGTCCGCGCGCTTACAATCCGCCTAGTGTGTAAGCACCTTAATACTGAGAAAATAATTTATCTCTTTAGTCCTTTAGAAATTCGTAATAGCACCAGAATTTATTATTATAACAGCTGGATAAAATGTTTCACTTTATTGATACCTAACGAGTATATAATGATGAGATATATACGCTCAGTTGTCTAAAGTAACCTTTAGTTCGTAATGGTTAAACGGATTTATAATGTAGACCAACCTGTTTGAAATAGGAGGCGAATAGGTTTTTATACTTGTGCATCGATCGTATTGTGCCGATTGCGTTTACATCGTCGATTTTGTCAAAACAATCACAGCCAGCAGGCACAACAAGTGATCTATTCGAGTCGAATACACATTTTTTTCTAGAATAGTAACAATTATTATTCACGACGACGTAATATTTCGAAGGACGTTCGCATATAGTTCTTACGGATAAGAAGTACCAAAACCGTAGTGTGACATCATCTCTTTGGACTGTTTTACAAGAGTCGTGTCGTTCAAACCATGGAAAATTAACGAAGCTCCGTACGTGTGTGCCACGTATCGTAAGCACTGGCACAACACACGTTTTTTAGCAGGCTCGAAGTTCTGGCAAAAAAAAAAAAAAAAAAACAATAATTACAACTTTATTATCGGCTTAAATTCTACAATTAATTCACGTCGCTATAAGACAGTGATATTCGACCAATGATTGCATAGATCGAAGTAAAAACGATCACGTACTGAATGATCACCCCCACGTTGATTCGGCCGAATGTATAATGATAATTTTAAATAGAGTTTTTAAAGCGAGTTCACGATTCACTAGTACTTATGTGCGTAATATATTGACGTCACAAGCACATACGTCCAGAGAGTTTTATATTGGTAATTTTAAATACCACAACAGATTGAAATTTAGTAAAATTGGATTTTAAAACTTATTAACACAGATTATGTAAAACTGTAATATTTTATTATCTGTGATATAAACATGACGTGTATAGTCTTTAAGTCTCTCGCATTTAGGTATCGACTATTTTCTAGATTTAAAAAAAGTATATATATTGTGCAGTATTACACACTTCGATCATTTATTTTATATAACAACAGATTAAATAATTAATAAAACGCTACTTTTATTATACGTGGAAGAAATTGAGTAAGATTTGTTCGCCGAAATCGGGGTTTTAAGCTTAAATTATACAGGTACACGTGCAACTGCCTCTGGAAAACAGAATAATTATCCCATGTGATAAAAATATATATTTTCTCTCTAACATACCACCGATTAATCTAATGATGCGGTAAGAATTCTGAAAACATACTAGGATCAATGTTAATACCATTGGCACAAATCCTAGAGGTGCTAAGGGTAGTAAGTACCCCCAGGATACAAATTAGCATCCTGAATATTTTATATTGTATTCCACTATAGTCTGTATTATAAACGATATCAAAATAAATAATGAAATAGTATTAAACAAATTCACCGAAAAAAAGACTAGCATCTATGAAAATATATTTAAAATACATATATTATATATTACATGTTTATATATTTATTTTATCTTTACAGTTTTTTTTTTTTTGTGTTATAAATGGTAGTAACAATCAAATTTGTATTTATAAAATTTATTATTTATTTTTGTAAATCAACTATTATTATTTTAATTTTCAACATATGGTATACTTATTGAGAGTAATAGGGATTGATATAGATTACCCCTCAAGCTACTTACGGGTCCATATTTGTTGGGGATTAAGCACTAAATTATAGTGTTCAACTCTATCGGTTTTTATTTTCCACCTTATTAGGCCGAGTCAAGTGGTAAATCAATCATGTTATTAAAACAATCATGGTGCTTATTAAATCATGTTAGGAACCCGCTAATAACGACCACTTTCAATCGCTATTTTTCGGTATTTTCCATAATTACGCCGTTAAACAACGAACAACACTACTCATTTGACGTTCCGGCGAATCCATTGAACGGCGTTTTGTAATTTATTATTAAATAATTTTAACCAAACAAACGCTGATCAGATGCTATAAAAACGTACAAAAAGTAAAAACAAATAATACATACTTGGTACATGTCGTATTTACTTCCGACAATCATCAGTGGGACGGGTAATGGTGACAAATACTTTTTATCCTAAAACACAAGAAATATTACACATTAAAACATTACACAAACTCACGTGCATATACAAGAGGGCAACGAGAACAACAAACTTCAATATTTTGCAGTTCGATTTGATTACGCTCTTCGAACTCAGGTATGTTTCCCAAATGAGTTTTCACTTCTTCTAAAAGTGTTTCCATAGTGTTCCAAAGAACATCTGGTTTCGACAAATCTAGCACCAACACCACACTCAAACGCCTACCTCTAGTTTTTTCTATTGTCACCGATAGTAGATCTTTAAAGACCAGGCCGCCACCCAACTCCCAGACGTGGCAAATGTCCTTTGTCTGAAATACAACGCACAATGAACACACAAATATTATACAAATCATGATTATCTTGAAATTTAATTTCTTAGGTTAGTCAACAAGGTATACCAGCAAAATGTAATTAAAACGTTCTATCACTGATTATAAATACTAAATACTAGTATTTATAATCAATGGTTCTATCATTCTCACACTTGTATATAAATAACTACTGAAAATGTACACAAATATACTATCTGCAAGATGAACACGAAATGTATAAAGAAGTACGTACACTATGCAAACGCTTAAAAATTATGAAGAGATCATGTAAAACCGGCGAAGACGTTTATTAGTAGGTAGGTACTCCTTTATATTATTATTATTATCTAATTTACCAAACTTTTCCCTGATCTTCTAGCAAATGAATATTCCAAAGCCAGAGTGGGTTTTGGTTTATCGCTTTTGTCAAAAAACTTATGTATCAGTGTGGTTTTACCCTGGAACAATAAACATCAAAATAAATTCCAGAATAAATTAAGATTTTGCAACAAATTAAACTAATTTGTTGTACAATGAAATATACGAATAAATGATATACATTTCACTGTAAGTATAAATATATAACACTACTTCCTGATTACAAGTGATGTATTGTATCAAACAGATTTATTTTTATTATAATGTATCTTTTACCTTATTGTGTACTATGTATGAATTAAAGATTTAAATCATAATACACTTACACAATTTTTATTCCCGATTACCAATAAAGTTCGTTCTATTGGTAGCATGTCAGAAATTAACTTCTTCGATGACAAGGCCAAATCGAGTATGGTTTGACCACTTCTAATAACAAATAGCTATTAATAAATATACATTTTTCACAACTATATAAATTATACGTAATTAGGTAAATAAAACAAATCGTGGTTAATAGTTAATTCTATACTTGAAATGAAATTTAAATCTATTGGTTGTACTGCGAATTTCAATTTTCACTTTGAATCTAATGGTTAGATAATATTTTGTTACGCACTACACGGTATGGTGTTTACTTATCTCCTACGGGATATACCATGCAAAACAATAAGTGGTATCATAAACAGTTTTCTGAGTAACAGATTTGAGATTTCTCAATGTATATAGTTGTTGGCAGTAAAAGAAGTAAGCAAAGAACCCCTAAATAATGGACTACCACATGGCTCATTATTAGTCCTCCTTACTATAACTTATACATCGACGACTTAACCAAAACCAAATCGAAAACATTTATCTTGTGTTGTTATTAATTTAATTATTAATTACCAATTTTAATAAATTTCAACGATTTTGCGGTTTACGCACAATAAACAAATATTATAATTTACGTATATCCGTTGCACTTAATTAGTTAGCTTCAATTGTGTATGCGAATTATCGCCCCAGCGAGCTAGTCCGTTGGAACAGTGCCTACAGATTCGATTAGAATCATAGCAACCTGCAAACATTGCGCCCGATATGATACTTTATAACTTGCTCTGGTGCTAGTTATGCTACCAATACCCAATAGGTTAGACGTTAGAGCCTATAAGTCATAGAAACTTTCAAACGTATATAAAAACGTTTAACGTAGGTATATAAAAATGCGATCCCGACGATGATTAAACACATGTATCTCTCGAAGGCATGTTATGGGTCCCCGTATATTATGTAATAATACAACGTAAGCCCTATTTTATTTTCAAATACTGAGAACCACTTAAGATTATAGTAACCATACACAGACCGACAGGTGCTAAAAAACCACTAAAATAATCTCATATAAATATGGACATCAAATGACAACCAAGATAAATATACTACTACTCAGTATTACAAACAGTTCCCGGAATCGTAATCGAAAGCATCATTCTCGGAATCTACGTGGGAAAACAAAGGGGACAGGAATCAATGACGTCAATGTGGAGTCGTATAATAGGGGGCCAACACTAAATAAGACCAGCCCGAATAGTGAGTGATATAGTTTCGGACGAGTCCAGTTCTAGCAAGCATATATTTATGTCGTTCTTAACTTTTATAATCGGTTTTAACGTTTGAATTATTAAATATCATCATTGGTTATTTTATTTTTGTTGCAGAACACATCATCGACTGTTCGCGCAAGTAATATCGAGCGGGTAGATATTGTATTCTTCTCAGCCGATGAAATATATTTTATATTTGTGTACAAAAAAATTATAAAAACATCGGCTGTTGTCAAAAAATGTTCATCTCAGGGGACCTCCCAGTATTTATAGCGCATTCAAAACATGAAGTTTTAAAAAAAATACCAAGGTATAAATGTTCCTCCCCCTCTCCCTCAATTCGGCGGAGGCCCTTGATTACGGATTGCGGAAGTAATAAACGTTTTGCAACGGATTATGTAGACGGTGACGTCCAATGTATAACAACGTCGGCGCGTCAAATACTACAATCGCGGCCAGATCGAGTGTAACCCTATAATATTATGACCTCGTATAAGCCTGTTGTGCTTGCGCAGCTAATAATAGTGTCGGACGAGTTGCACACGAGTGCATTTTGGCATCACTCCGGGTGCACACGTTGGTGCGTCGAAAAACGCATTCGAATGAGCTTCCGGAAACCCACCGAATCGATCGCGGCATACCTTAATGTTGTTGATGAGGACGATGTCATCGCGCGCGCCGTCCGCCGCCGGTGATCCCACGAGGTTTTCGATTATCACGAACACGTTACGACGTAGACTTTTCACCGGCGCGCAATATTAATCCGTGTAAATATTTAACAATAATATAACAGTGTATATACCGCCTATGTATTGTGTTCGCATTACCGTACTGCTGAACACCGCGCCGACCGGCGTAGTGCAAGGGACTGGTGGCGAAGCACCTAGAGTAGTGCGCAAATCGTGTGAACGGTTGCAAAACGATTCGGTGCTTCGGACGTGGAATTATTTGCGTTTGGTTGAACCTTATGGTTAAAAAAACACAGATCGGATCTCGTCGAAATATGCCGGGAAAGCTAGCCGAACTTCCCGTGCGTCACTGTTTGCGCGTACGTAAGGGTTGTGTGTACATACGTGTGTGCGCGCAGTGTGTGTTATACTTGGGCACCCGTCGCGATTGCCATGGAAACGTGAATTGATAACAACACGAACGGGCGTAGGTAAATTGAGTCCCAAACGAGTTTATTTTTTTTTCAAATTAGGTAAACTGAGTCCCACGTATAAAATTCTAAGAGGTAAACTGAGCCCCTCGTGTAACAGTCAAAGCAGTAAATTGAGTTCCGTGTAAAATAATTAATGCGGTGACTTAATGATAAATAATAACATAATTATATAAATAATGTCACAATATATGTAAAATATAATAATAGAAAATTATTAAACAGTTAAATATTTTAATGATACAAGCTTAATAAAGTCAAGTCTACTAATTAATTATTTTTGTACTTCGTCATTTGTTCTCTTAATATATTCTCTTTTTCAATGTTGTGTTTTGGCTTTTTACTAATGTCTTTGCTTCTTATTTGAATGTATATATTTTATTGGATCTATTTGAGTGCATATAAGTTTAATGTACGTAGTATACAATTGTGTTAATATAATTAAAATAATGTTATTAAAAAAACAACATTTCACCATATTTCAAATTAGGTACCGCTTTAATTTTTAAACAAGGGACTCAATTTACCTTTTTTTTAGGTGGAATTCAGTTTACTTAAAATTAATAAAATGGGACTCAATTTACTAAGTCCGCGAACAAAAACTACAAAAACAAGCGTTTAAGAATTGTTCCGTTTTCGGTTTAAGTTAGTACATAACATATTAACAACACAATCATACATCGAATATTTAAAATACTGACTGTATGTTTCAAAGATATTCATACTAGAACTACTAGAAGAATAGTTAATTATAAGTTATAACTTTAAGTCTAAGAATGTTACGAAAATATTTGATATTTCTATTCACAACGTAATATATTGGAAATTTTCTTTGGTCCCTACATACGAGAAACTCAGCAGAACCTACGCCTAGTATTTTTTATAATTTTTTGTAAGAAATAACAATTTCGTTAGGTCAGAGAATGAAAAATAATCTAAATGATATTATCCATCGTTAGGTGAACAGATACATTTTTTGATTTTAATTTCGGAAATTTCGATTCACTATAACTCTGAAAACTTTTCATAAATCCGCATAGGTGATATCAAGTAATTACCAATATTTTTTCGATAAATTATTTTTCTGGAATATCACAAGCGAACTTTTTAGGTACCTATATCTATTTATGGCTATAACATCATAACTAATTCTTACTGATTTTCATTCGTAATTATAATATTATATAATGATTAATGACTTAAATATGAGTAGTCTGACACTAAAAATCATTATATTAGATTTTATGAATTTTAGAACTGGAATTAGTATTGAACTGATTTATTTATATATTATATATTTATTTATAATATTATCATTATTCCATAACTGCCTACATTTTAGTTCAGACACAGTAGGTACGCTGCACATTGCACATACTCACCAATTATATCAATAACTACAACATTTTTGTTTGAAAATAATTAATTTACAACACTTCAAACTTCGTAATGCAAGCAACGGAAAAAGTCAAACGTAAAATCGGCTTGAGTAAAGTATGTATAAGTTAAGATAAAAGAAAGTAAAATTAAGCAACAGAAAAAAAGTAGATTGAAAAATAATAGCAAGCTTATACCGATACGGATGAATGAAAATGTTTAGGTACTGTTGTCGTCATTGTCGACTGAAAGTAATTATGTATTATATTAATCATGTTATAACGTCATACATCTGCGCCATTAAAGACTAACCGCCTACAGTGAACCTGACCGCTAAAACG
Organism: Chaitophorus viminalis; assembly: GCA_025469195.1. Taxonomy (NCBI): domain Eukaryota; kingdom Metazoa; phylum Arthropoda; class Insecta; order Hemiptera; family Aphididae; genus Chaitophorus; species Chaitophorus viminalis. The sequence goes on from JAIPRK010001159.1 coordinate 53,208, forward strand.
TGTTATGTTATTGTAGTGATATTATGTAGATAACAACAAAGTCAAACGATCACTCGGCTCTTGATTTACCGGTTATTTCGTCCTCAAGATTCAAGATGAATTCTTGTTTTGTCTTCCTGCTTTTCAACCACTTTTAGTGAACGACCTTTAGAGAGTACAAGTTAATATTACAACCACTGTTGTTACATTTGATCGTGAGTATACGAATAACATACATATACCAACCTATCTATATATATCGCACAGAAACCGAGAATGTCAGTACTTAAAATCATTGACTAAATGTAATAGTATATATAATATGAAATAAAAGATAACTATGCAATTAAAAAAAACCTGTATGATATTAATAAAGTTTTTCAGTGTAATTGCTTATTGACGTGTTATTAGACATGTCTATCATGCGTCTATTTATTTTTATTATAAATTTGTAAGCAATGATAAATCATCACATTAGAAAGATAATAATTCTGAATAAAGGTTAAGTTTTGTTTTACATACATAAAATATGTAAATATTGTTTATTATGTATCACGATATTCAATATCACATCTACTATCTAATACCTACACACTTTTAACACTTTTCCTCAACTTAAATCAAGTTACTTTTCCTATCAAAAAATAAATTGTAATATTTTAAAGATAAAAATTTTAAATATTTTAAATGATAGGAAAAAAATAATTATTAAAAATAATATAGATTTTACCATGTTTAACTTTGGGAAACTACATTTATATGCAGAAACATTTTGATGAATAACTATGAGGAGGGAAGTGTATTGTCAAAGAAAAATTGTATAACATTAGAATATAATATCTTAAACTCAAAAATGATTCATGAATAATATGTACTATATTTGATCATTTAATATCATTCAAATATCAATCAAGGTTTTGTTGAAACCAGCCGATTGCTTGTTCGCCTAATAAATTGTTCACGTATTTTCGTTAACACTTGATTTCACCACCAGAGAATTGAAACAAAAAGAAACTAAAAAAGAAACAAAGACCGAAATAATTAAAGTTTATATAGTACATAATATGTATATTCTCTCCTGAAACAACGTTTTAACTTTTTTTTATCATTCAACATTCAAATTCATGATACAACTTAGATCTCTACAGCCATCCTCAACCCACCTTAGTTCCAGGATCATAATTATTTCCTTTTCACGTCTGCGCTTTGGTCTTAATCTTCTTTCTTCTCATTCATATCTTCTTTCGATTAATTCCTCTCCTCTTTGCATACTTCACAGTTCACACTCATGATATTATGATAAGCCGTATGTGTCTATGACTTACCACCTTACATCATATTGTTTTTTCATGCTCTCTTGCTCCTCTTGTGTTCATTATTTTCAAAACTCTCCTATCATCTTGGTTACACTTTCTCCGGTGTAATCGTACTTCCCAATTCTCATTCAATTTCCGTCATCATCTCATTATTAGTTTCATCCTCAACAATGGTTTCCAAATTCAAATAATTATAATCATATTTTATACTATACAATTTATATTATAAGCCGATTTACTTGTATCATAAACAATTTGATTTTACGTTCATTTTTTAATTAATTAATAATTATACATGTTATTCTTCTTGATAATAATGCAAAAAAAAAAATAACAAAAAGAGGTAATCTTGGTATAATAGTAATAACAAACAATTGACTAAATAACGAGCTTAATAATTACATTAAAGTAGTGATAATGAAATAAAAAATAAAAAAATTATATTTACCAGTCAACCGAATCAGGAAACACAATCTACTTCAGGGAATTATTATAATTTATAATATAGTATAAATAGGAACTGATGAATATCTATGTTTGTGATTTTTTATATTATATAAATTGTAAAGTTTATAATTATATGTAATTTGGCGATTAACAGTTTTAAATGAGTATTTAATCCCTAATGAACATGTAAAACGTTGTAAGAAACTATACAGGTAATTTGTTTAATTTTAAATTAATCGATATGCCATGATATGATGAAATTGTATAGATTTCCTTTTTCAATAATTGGCAACACATGAAATAGAGTCAATATACATTAAGTTATATTAGGTTAGGGTTTAAATTTATTAGACTAGACACCGACCTGATTATGTAAGCCTACAACGGAACTGCATATCACCACAATAAATATATGAAGTTAAAAAAATTAAATTCACAAAATTAAAAATCCTTAATTATCAAACCATACTAAACATACACACACACGCACGCACGCACACACCCGACACACGTCACACATATACCGCGGATGAATTATACAGGAAGCTCAAAAAATGAGCAAAGCGGCAATTTTTTCATAGTAATTATCAAATTATCAAACAAAAAATCATTATAAATATAATATGTAACGGCAACGTGATAGTACAAATGTTGAGAATCAATGGTTACTACAATGGGTGCGAACAACGGGTCGCGGGTGCCAACGATCATTTTTCGTGTACCCGATAATAATAAACACGTTACAGGTATCAATTTACAATGCGTGTACAACTGAACGGTTCAATATTCATTGTTAGAGGCAAAGATAATCACTTTAAACTGTACCAATTTAATATAGTTGAACAAAGTTTACAGAGTATTACGAAAGGAATATATATATATATATATATATATATTACCCAAGGAAATATATTTTTTTTAAAACCTATAATAATACATAGCTACAAATTTATTACCATCCGAATAATAGAAAAAATAATTTGCCAATTATGTATGTATAAAAGTCTCTTCATAGGGACTACAGATACCTGTTGAAAAAGAAAATTGTATTCCAGATTTTGCCGAATGAACATGCCTAAGGCACCTCTAAAACTAGGTACTTATATTGTAATATATTTCAAAACATTATACAAAAAGAAAAAATAATATTAATTTACCTAAAACAGTATTCTATACTTGGCTTTGCTATACAACTTTGTTCCATAAAAATATTAACGATTTATCAACGAATATTAATGTCTTTCATTTTTTATTAATTGATTCAAGTGAATATTTTTAAAAATATGGAAAAAAAAATTTCAAACTTAAAAAATAATTTTTTAGCATTTCAATAGGAAATAATTCAAAAACTCAAAAATAAAAATATTTTTCTATTCGAAATTAACACGACCTGCAACGAATGTAACATTCCTTACATAAATATTTCTAAGATTATAGCCATACAGGTACATTTTTTTCTTTAACTAAAACCTTCATTTTCAATTAAATTAAACCATACTGAAATAACCAGCTCACAGATATTATGTCCCATATCAACAGATATTAGGTACATCAATTTGATTCTTAAATATATAATCTTGCCAATACATAATTTATTTAACGAACACTTAGTATATTTTTATTTTGTAATATTATCGGTTATATATAAATTAAAATGTACAAATAAAAAAATAAAAAATAAATAATTTTAATCCAATTGAATTCATTCGATTACGATTTTAAAACCTAAGAAATCCTTTAACCAATATATTTAATTCCCAATTTTTCGTAATTAAAACCAACAGAATTTTGTCTCTTCAACTGTTGATAATTCAAAAGAATTAGCTGCAGTGATAATAATTAAACGAATCACTTACCCATGCCAAAACGGCAAAACCTATACATTTTTAAAAAGTAAGTTAAAAAAAATAGATTTTAGAATAAATGATTTTATACTTTTATAATTATACTATAATGATATAATTATTGTACACTGTTATGTTTTTATTGAGTTTAATCAAACTCTATTTAATCATAATTATTGTTATAATTGTAATAAAAACTTTGAATAACATTTTAAAATTAATTTCCAGAATAACGAGATATTTTTAATGTACAGTCATATAACAGAAGGTAAAAAATAAACAAGAATATAATTTTATAATTTCATTAGTTGAAAATAGTGTTGTATAACTATGCCATAGAGATGGTATAATGATATAGTATAATATAGAAAAGCACAATTTATAGATAACAACACAGTATTTAGGTGGTTTTAGGTATAACTTTTTTTCTTCGTGTTAAATTACAAATATATATATATATATATATATACTTTATTTATTCAAATTAGTAACAAAAATGTATTGTTTAAAAATCATCCCATATTTATAATAGTTTTTAATTATTTTATTATTGACAACTTCTAACATTTACAAAATAGATTAGATAAAATTAATTTTATTAATAATAAATTATGACAAGTTATCCAATTTGTAATAAAACATGTACTTATAGAGAGTAGAAGTTTTGATGTTTTAGCAATCCTAGGTCCCGAACTAATTGATATGTTATGCATAAACAGATTAAAGTTCTGGATGCTCGCCCGAGTATAATATTATAAATTATAATATTGATATAATTACAAATTGTTTGACATTTAAAAGTAATGTAACGGCAAAAACTTGATAACTTATGCCTAATAATAGGTACTTCAAAAGTAACGACTTCATCAATCAGTCGAAGAAATGATTTCCCAAAACTTCTACTTTTTTTACCGAAATCTCAGTTTAGTTTCATATTTTAAACGGAATTGATAATAATGTAAATATGATGAGTAGGTAAACTAAAAATAATATAAAATTACAGATTGTTGTTGGATGCAAAGTGCACTGCAAAGCAGCAGTTCCATTATGTAGCATTCGTCTGTTCTGCATTTATAAATGGAAAAGTTATATCTACTGTATGCCGTACACGTATGTACAATAATATCTTGACCTTACTAATAAGACATAGTATGTAGTTGATTAACCGCAATGTACATCTGTAAAATTAGTTTGCTGAACGCATATTGACAACGGCATGCTCATGCATATTATACTATATTGTATTACCTATTATATACAGTTCACAGCAGCGATCTTAACTCCATTCGCGTACCCCGAGCTAGACATTGTGTTGTACGTTTCTTTTTTTTTATTATTTAAATCAGTGGTTGTTCTAACACAATGAGCTCTAATGATTTAATGTAATTAATTTCGCTGATAACAGCGGCTCGTTAATGTTTTACGTGCTAAGCTGTAGAGTATACAGGGTCACGCACAACCGTCATAGACTGATTTATTTGCAAGCGCGTACATTCGATCGATTAAAATCATTTTAATCATAGTGAGAGAGAGAGAGAGAGAGATGAAAAATACTTTAATATGAACAACCGAATTACAACGTCATAAAAAAATAATAATGGCTGTGTGATACGGCGACTAATGATGAGAGACTTAAAAATTAATATATATATATATATATATATATATATATACAGCACATAACTACTACGATTTACGATTCAACGATCACGTATGTAATATAGGATCACTACGTAAGCATACCGAAGCCCTCATCACCCAGTGTATTGAACATAGTATATTATAATACAATATTGTTGCGAAATTATCGAACGGATATCGCAATTCACAATACTATCGAACGTAACATTATTATAGCCGCCAAATCTAACGTCGTTCTGCCAAAATCTGTACACACACGGATACGACTATATTTTCGACAATTTTCACGTAGCACGGTGTATATTTGTTGATTGCGTTTCACGGACCTCCGTTCTCATTTTCGTATTCTCTCTTAAGTATGTTTATATTTTATCAATAACTTGAATTTTAATCAATTCATTTTATACACTCCATAAAATACAAACACTCGGTCATTTTATATAGTATTTTTATTTATTTTCTATCGAATACGAATTGCTAATTGTGGTCATAACCCCCACTTGTTTAGTGGGTTGATGGTAGTGGTACAGTCTCGGGCCCAGTCATCCCACCCGGAAATCAAAACCGTTCATCCCATACTAGACCACGACACCCATTTTCATTATTTGTAATACTAATAAATAATTATTAACTTTATAATAATTACTTACCTAGTGGAAAAACTGAAAAATTCTAGACCTTAATAATAATAATAATCTTTATTAAGGAAATAAAATTCCAATTTACATAATATTTGAAAATGAAAAAAAGTTATAACAATTAATTATATATATGATAAGTATATAAGTTTATAAATACAAACAATAAACTACATACAAATATATATATATATATATTTATATATGTATAAAAATCTATAAACCAATATAATACAGAATTTATTATGTTTATATTATAATAATTGACTTAGATTTGATAGTGTAGCATGAAAGAAATCTATATTATTTGTGCTATTCGCGGATAACTGGTACCAACTGTAGCAATCTTCTAATTACATTCCTAAAAAATATTAGATAGTGTCAATAATATGTATAGGAAGTATAATATACTTGTATTATATACATAATATCAAACATGTAAACACTCGATTTTCAAACACCATTTGGCCGGTATACATTCCGCGCAACCCAGCTACTGTAGAGATATTCACGGTTGAGATACACTTAATTGTAGGCTTGACCATGACACATGTGGTCAATTTCTTACGAAGTTGAACAAACCGTCCAAGTTGTTTTGAACTTGATACATACTGCGGTGAGGTCGTTTTGTCCAAGAACTTGTTCTATAAGGTTAGTAAAAACTATTTATTATTAAAAATGTATGTGTTCTTAATGTAATCTCTACAACTCTGCTTGAATGGTAACAAGACGGAATTATTGAAATAAATAGGTACAATAATGTTTGATTGAACAATATTACTTGTATTAGGATTTCATTTTTTGAGACGCAATATAATATTGTGTAAATACATTAGAATTCAAATTTAATAAAAATAATGTTTGTAAACAATATTACTTATATTATTTCTTTTTAATCGCTCAGTAGACTATTTGACGTTATAACTGAAACTTACTTTCACGATAAATAAACATCTTTTATGAAATGGACGAATCGTGGTTTACGTACGTATATAATATATTGTAACACTTCTCATATGCTCTAGAAATTTAGCTGATATAGGCGTGTTAAATTGCACGAATACACATGTTTCACTGGCACCTATACGTCATACCATATCGCATTTTGTAGCTTAGATTTTTTTCTTAATGCATATGACTATCGGCTTCCGGTATTAGTTTATTTTTACATTGATAATAAGTACCTAACAGAAAATAGAAGATACGATGCATAGTATAGATGTACCTACATAATATAAACTGTGTATAATTATATGTTGGTATGGAACTATGGAACATTGAAACTATGCGGGTTTAAACTTCGCGGTAATCGGTTTTGCTGTAAGGACTAAGTTGACGCTAATAATATGACACGTCATACACCTTGTTTATGACTTTAAAAACAATTTTAATTACAAATTAAGCATAAATATATATATATATAATATACGCATATATGACAATATAAAATATTTTTCTTTTTGTGAAAGTCAAAAGTAATATACCCAACATAATGAATTCATATACAAAATTTCAGTTTTTGACTTGAAAGTGCTTTTCAAACAACGTCTTATGTGTATTAGATAATTAAAGATGGATATATGACTCAAAATGAAATATAAATTTTTGGAGGGGCTAATTTTAATATTGGAAGGGCTAAGCACCTCCCCGAATTGCGCCTAATACCTAACGATATTGTAAATTGTAATGGAAAACACAAATGATTATAAATCACATCATGTTTTTATTTAGAATACATTAGTACAATAGTACATAATAATAATAATAAGACTTATCTGAAATTTGCAGAACGTACCTAACGTTGATCATTAAACCGGTGGCGCGTACGTACGTGCACGTGTGTATGTGTACCGTTATATAATAATTTTGAATTAAAGATTCAGCTCAAGTAAAATATTCGTACCTATAGCGTATCGTATAGTACTATATACGTTCTACGTTCGACGCGTTTTGCACTGTTACTTTTTCTCTCATCTCTCACGTGCCGAAACGAAAACAAACCAATCAACACATTTTGGAATGATTATTCAACGTTGGTCGGGTACACAAGGCACGTATGTAATAACATCACGAGGACACAAGTGCTTAAATGTGACGTTAACGAATCAGACAACAACAAAAATAATAATAATGCACAAAACACAGGTTTTCTAAAAAAAGTAACAATAATGTACGCAGCTACGTGTAGGAAGACTCGAGTATACTGTACTGCATTGCAGTGCACAGTATATAAATAAGGATGTGTGCACACACAACACACTAATCATGTACGTACGTGTTTTGCACGTGGCCGAATAATGATGGTAAATTGTAAATATGATGATGAAATAATCTTCCAAATTCTGATACACTCGAACACGAGATCACGTTTTAAATCCCGAAGGCCCATACGAAACGTTCACCTTCTATAAACGCGTATGGTGGCGCTATATATTCAAGGGAAACGGTCGCTCGCAACAAACCGCGAGTCGAACGCCACGACCTGGGGCTTGAGACGCACAACCGAACGTGGAGCAACCTACTCCCGTACCGTTCATTCGGATTAAGGACCCGGACGGCAACTTACTATCCAGCCATACCAAATCCAGATATTCCAACAGTGTCTCATTAAAAATATCAAAACTTTCATTTCTGAAGAAACCTGGGTCCCCGGTTCATATTTTCATAATAACGTGAATGTCGGTGGCTCGGTGTATGGATAAAATAATGATAATAAACAAGTTTCAGCATAGAAGAAACTACAACATTTGTATACGTTATTCGTAATTCGTAGATGATATAAATAAATAATATTTACGTTTATTTTATGCGAATATATTATGTGTACTAAATATCTAAAATTCTAAATCATTAATCACCGTTTGTTAAGAAAGTAACCAACTATACCGTAGTGTGGCCATGTGGGTAATGTATACTATTTGTAAAATAATTTTTGTATTATAATTTTCAATTGTCTTCACGTCCTTAACCTAGACGCATCAGTGGCGTGCGATGGTAAAACCTTATGGGCAAGCGCTAAAATAAGTATACCTACCTAAAATCCAATAAAAATGTACTCATATTAATATTTTACTGGATATTATATTTATTACCAAGCCAGTTTATTGTTAAATATATATTAGGTATATAATGTAATAAGTAAACAATTATTCAATAAATATTCGTAAGCTTAACTAAAATGTATGAATATTTGCCAAACTTCGTATTCGAGAGAGAAAGATAAAATGCTGTCTATAACAGTATAACACAAACAGAAAAATAAATAATATTATATTTAATATATTATTATAGGTAGGTACGTCTGTTTGGATTTGGATTCTAATTTAGGTTTTTCGATAAGAATTATTAAGAACTAAGATATCGCCGATGACCGGTTTTACCACGAATTATGCCATAGTGAAGCACGCACTGATAAAAGCGGTAGCGGTGACTAATCAAATCGCATCAGAAGCATTTTGCTGAGCGCTTTCTAGGACCATGTAAAATCACAGTTACCACCCCCCTACATCGCACCCAACCGTTCTACTACTACAGCATAGTCCGAGTCTGGAAAAAACTGAGCGCTTACCTCTGTATATTAAATTGCCTATACAGCAAAACAATTTCTTGATTTTTTTTACAAATTATTATATTGTTAAATATTTATTGTTTTTGTAAATTCTTCAGATTAAACCGTGAGCAATGACATTTTATATTATTAAAAAGAACCAATAAGTATGATTTGTTCCCTTTCTTTTTACTTTTATCTGGGCAAGCGCCGCTTACCTCGCTTGCCCTGACTCCACGCCACCGAGACGCATAAATGTATATAAATATATTTTATATGATGTACGAGTACCGGGGTACTGTTGTATGTTGTATACGCACGAATCAAGTAAGTCACCGATGCATAGACGGGGACCTATTTTGACATAGCACATCCAAAGTACCTATATATTATGAATATTATATTAAATTCTTATTAATAAAGGCTCTTTTTATTTTTATTGTCATATGATGAATTATTCAAATCGACTGGCAATGTTATATGTCAAAGTTGAAAATACAACTCGGACTGATAAGTAAGTACCTATATGAAAATGTAAAATTTGATTTCCGCTGTCGCGAACAAAATAATAATTATTATTCTTTAATAAATATATGTTGATAAACTAGGAATTATTACTATTGCGGACTATGGTTAGTCGGCGAAACACGTGCAAAATGAAAATAATTTTGGCCTCACCACATTTGAACCGACGTCGTTTTCACTTTCCCGTCATACTTATTGAATTAAAGGTACTTATAATGACTCATTATTATTTAGCAACGGAAAACGAATAATATGAGACGGTTATTTGCATTGCAATCACATTTTAAATTCAATTATTATTATTATCTTTTGATTTTATTATTATTATTATTCATTATACATAATATTATTTTCAGACCGCGTCGTACCTATATAAATACATTCCAAATCTATCACGCGTAACGGCGTAAGTAGCTATACGATATTTGCTCGTCGGAAAACAATACATAATTATATAATTAATTTATGCATTCTATTTATGGTTTTTATGTTTCTTTTCGTTTCCATCCATCACCGACCTTGGAATCAATATGAACTTGGCTTATATATTTTCTTGATCCCAACATCGATGAACGGAAAACTTTTTTTTTCATTTCGGCAAATTCCACATAGGTATAGTATTTCCAACCATTATTATTTATTCATTGCCTGGCCTTATTATAATTCGCGTGTGCCGTCCGGGCGTTCCTATTGTACATATTGTATTCAATATACTGCATTGACCTAGCTGTAAAATAGTTAACAATTAAACAAATTAAAATATTAAATAATTTACAGCATATAAATGGACGAAAACAAATTATTATACGATGAATGGACGAGAAAAGAAAACTGTCGTCTATACTCTATAGCCTTCCAAGGCCACGATAATTCGATATTTGATTAAACCCAACTTCTAAAATCTAAATATGGTACATAATATACAGCCGCAAATCGCAATCAAAATTCACTTGGCATCAAAGACGATAAGTATATTCAATCGATATTTATAACAGTGCATTCGGCTATTGATATACCTACGTAAATGTGTAAATTACATACCTAAATAATATACAATATAACTATTTAACCCAGCTTAACATACACGAAAACGACAAAAACAAACGATTCACGGCGTAAGCCGATAATAGTAATTCATCTTTTCGTATAACTGCCTCACGTAGAGAAGCACCTCGGACTAATATGAGAAATGATACGGGTACTTTTGGGTTTAATGGAAGCGTCTGCAGCCGTCCGGATAAAGGTTTTGCCCGAAATAATCGAGTAACGTTGACTACTCGAGATTCTTATATAAATATTGCTTCGAGGATAACAAATAGCCAAACGGAAAATAATAGAAATCCGTGTTGATGGAGAATTTCATGTGAAATTATATAGGTATAGATACAATATTATTTTAGTGATATTTTAAGAAAATTTTTACGTTTAGCATAAGGGGGGGGGAGTATAGCTTAGCTCCCTCAACATCCAAATCGGCCCTCCCCAATCGACATCACGATTACAACGATAACTAAAAATTGTATTATAGGTACATGTACATACTTAAAATAGTATTTTTATTACACCGTTTAAAATTTAATAAAATACTTATATTTTGTTTTTAAAATTTATCAGGTTTATATTTTTAGTACAACAAATATCAAATATTTACATTAAATGTTTAAATTTAAATAAAAAACACTAATTATTAAAATGTATTTCAGATTGTTTTTGTTATGAAGGTCCGAGCGTAGTATTAATTTATATTATGTTTAAAAAATTGTATCCCCCCCCCAATTAAAAATCTGAAATTACGCCTATGATGTTTAAACAGTTCGTCACAAAACACCATATGAAATATAATGAAATAAAAATTCCTGTATTTTTTTTTCGTTAATCGATTGACGAATGCGTATACCAATAATGTTTTTAAAGCGGGAAAAAATAACACATTTATTCTAGCCAAAACACACAACTATAATGTGTGTACAATCATATATTATTATTCTTCCTACATAGGTTTGTCGTATGTCATACTCATACCTATTCCTATTAAGTCCCAAGGCGATGGTTTACCTCTAAAATATATAGGTACGCTAATGACTAATGCATCGTCTCACCGGTAAAAACCAACTAACTGTAAAACCGGACGTTACTATGACTTCTCAAATACGTTACCCTGGCACCACCAAGTTAAATTTTCCAAAAAATGCTCTTGGTCGTATTTCATTTTTACGAGTATAACCATATTTGGTCCATACGGCGTTAAGTCGACGGTAATTGATTATGGGACAGTTTAGGTATCGAAAACAGCCGAACACCCCTGATTAGTGCTTCATAAAACGTGGGAACAAAGGTTAGAGACTCGAAAACGATTCTTATAGAAGACGGAGTAATAATACAAGTGTACGTACACACCGAGGCGATATAATTCTTTTTTTTATTATTGCATATGGCTTCGGCTAAGTTATTAAGTAGTACAATAACAAAAATATTCATCTATAGGTAAATAAATGATTTCAAACGGATGTAAATAACAACAATAAATAATAGAACCTAATAATAATAAAACTTATTAATAATGATAAAAAAAAAAACATAAAATAATTAATAAAATACAAAAACTTGAGGTAGGAACCGAAGAGTAGACAAAAATGAGTTGCAGTTGGAAGAGGCTATATGAGCAGTTAGCTTGCGCATCCAATTTAATGCTTCGACATTGCAGCTACGAATGTTTTCCAGTATACCTTCAAATTTAGTTAGCGGGCACTACAACACTCAGTACTGCATTTTAGATATTTTGCGCCCAGATGCAAGAAAAAGTTGTTGCCTCTACGCAGTAAATTGGAGATAGATCAACTTTTAAGATTTAGAGTAAAGAAAAGAATCTACTAGTATTACAAAAATTTTTTTTTTTATAATTTCATGAACTCGTCCACTAAATTGAGTGTATATGGTATACAGTACAGTGGCGCACACAGGGGGGGGTTAAGGGGTAGTAACCCCCCCTGAAATTTCTCCGAAGCTTAGTATAATATTAACGATTTTTACAAATATGAAACAAAATTTTCAATACTTTACCAGTTACAACTGCATCAGGTGAACGTTCATTTTCTACATTACGACGCATTAAAACGTATTTAAGGAATACTACTGGACAAATCCGACTTAATGGTTAATCAATGTTGTACTATAGCAAGTTAACTATTTTTAATTATATTGATCTTTATAAACTATTTATAATAAATTAAAAAATTATAATTGATATTTAGACTATAATAATATGTTAGATATACCTACTTTTTTTATATAACGTTTTGCTATGTTTGCTTAGGACTATACAATATTAATCTCTATAGTAAATTATTAATAGAATACACCCCCCCCCCCCCCGAAAAAAAATCTTATTATGTTAAAAGTATTAAAAAAGCACTTCGAAACATTGGGCGATTATCAACCGGTAGTGTATTCAATGACACGTGAACGAGGCTGGAAAGTCCTTAGAAAATATAACGTAGCAACAGACATGGGGATGGGTAGTACCTGCGTATTATTGAACTCAACAACAAATCGTAGCTACCTTGGACTTACAATTTAAAAACCATATAAATTATCATGGCACGTCTGAAACGTAGTTACAACTTGGAAAGTTAGTCTAATGATCGGGATTGTAAAATTCCGTTTAGAGTTGGAAACGATGAATGTAAAATTGTCAATTATAGTCGGCTCTCATACGAGGATCAAAAAGTGCACTTACCAGCTGACGCTTTTATGATCTTCAAATAATGCATCCAAGTTAGCTGCACACTTGCAGATATTATGGCAAGGTTGTTCGACGAAAATGCAGGTGTTGTGCACTAAGGAATCAACAATATTACCTACTACTATTCATTTTTTTTAACTGTTGGCTTATTTCAAGTACAACCGGATTTGGTCAGTTTCTAGTTTTTCGGTATCAGTCAGCGGGAGTTTTTTTTAAATTATTACTAATTTTTTTTTTTTTAACTGCAGTGTATTAATCATTAGATCGACGTATATAGAAACTAAGGAAACCAAAACAGAAGCAATAAGTTTCCAAACATTATTAAAATCAAATTAAAATTAAAATTATGACACGACCTTGATAATTTGAAATTTTAATTTCATTAACTTGTACCGACATAATAGTTAATAATGATGGAAAAAATCAATATGAAAATTTTATAATTTAATTATGAGACGCATCCATGCACACGCTTCCTATAAATAATGTCTTGTTAGAGGTAAGGCACTCTTGAGAATAGCTGCAGCCAAAAGTGCATTACAATTAGGTATACCCATGTTACATCAGCCTGTGCACTACACCACAATATTGTAAAACCACCTCAAAAAGAAACCGATTAAAATAAACCATTTTTTGAATATAATTTTTCTGAACTATATAAAACAAAATAGCATAATATTAAAATATCATAGGTATAGACAACGAAACAATCAAAAAAGCACTTGACCATTAATTTTATGACGTGTATCCCATTAAATTGCAGAAAAAAAAATTTTTGAGTGAATCGAAAAGCATATTATACAATTATTAATAGTATAGTATATTATGCTGAATTGTTATAATAAATGCTGGACTGGGTACATACGCATCGACAGGTCACATCAAGTCAGGTCGTCTAGTTAGTTCAACAATAATATTATTATAACTATTGATTTTTTTTTTTGTTTTAACAAAAATATCTTGCAAAAAAACAATACAATAAATCACATGAAATCTTCATTGGTTATATTAATATTAACGATACATCTTGGCGTTTATTATTATTAAGTATCACCTAATATAATTTTGTTGGTACCCAGTCCATCTCACGACACCAATTTGAAACATAAATCAGTTTCACTATTATTCTTAGTAAAATAATTTCAGACCAAAAGTATATAAGCCTATTATATATAATATTGCAGACAACCATACTTAATCGAAAACGTTTACCACATAACTTATATATATATACATAAAAACACAGTCCATTATGTACACATTAAAACTAAAACAAACTAAAAAAATAATTGTAAAATATATTTTTTTCTATTTTTTTTTTTTCAGGCTAGGTTCTTGTGGCTTACACGCACATCAAACAAAAGTATGCGATGAACAAAGTTATTAGTAGGTAGGAGACATAAGACTATTTTTTTTCGTTGTAGAACTAAGTAGTTATTACACATATACATTAAACATATTATAAAAAAAACTTATCATTGTCTATTGAGGGAAGGAAAAAAAACGGGATGAAAATAATAAAAGATATAACCGAGCTAAGGAGTCTCGGTTATTAAGAGAAATAGAAATTTAACACGTGTTCGACTCTCGCTGATAATAAATAATAAAAAAAAAATTAAAATAATAATAATAATAATAATAATAAAAATAATGATCTTCTATCGCAGTATGTTTATCTCGTAAATAATAATATATATATCAGTGCACGTGGTTGAAAATCAATAATCGGCGAGGGCGGTGTGCGTGGCGACAGCGCATCCGGGGTAGGAGGGAAGGAGTGGAGACTGTATTCGCAGACGCCGCCGTCGCCGTCTTCATCGTCGTCGTCGTCGTCGCGATTACTGTTGTTTGGAGGACAACTTCTTGGACGCGCCGCCGCTACCGCCGCGGGACTTGATAATGTACGCGTTGTAGAAGAACCGGGCGAACAGGATCAGGTAGCTCATGTACATGGTGGACGACAACGTGATGTTGAGCTTGGACACGCGGCACGAGTGCGGCCCGCCCGTCTTGAGGTACCCGTACGTGGTGTAGTTGATGAAGCAGCCGATCAACATCTGCGTCAGCTGGCTGGCCGTGATGAACATGGACACGAACTTGGGCGGCCGGTAGCCCATGGCGCGCGCCGCGTAGTACGTGTACATCATCGAGTGCACCGAGTAATTCATCACGATGAACCATCGCGCGGACGAAGTGAACTCCATGTACGAGAACCACGTGTACAGCAGCACGGTGATGTGGTGGTACCAGTGCAGGAAGATCAGCGGCTGTTTGCGCAGCACGATGAATATCGTGTCGCCCAGCTCGGGCAACTTGGACAGCACGAACAGCCACGACCAAAAGGCAGACACCGGGTCATCCTCGACAAAGCTGCGTGGTGCGGAGAAAAAAAAATAAAAAAAAAAATAAAATACGAATTAGAACTGATGCTGTTGGGAATAGGTTGGCAGCGGCGGTAGTGGTGGTGGTACGCGAGTTTATAGGTGGATAGTAGGGGAGGGAGGGGGTAACATGTCGGGGCGCGATTTTGATGAAAGATATGACGACATTTAAGCCCTTATGGAAAAAAAAACTAATTCATTGGCTTTAACTAAGGAATAAAACATAAAACAAAAAAAAAATTGTAAAATCAACTAATTCAATGGTAGTCAAAATCAAAAACTATTGTACCTATATTATAATGATTCACAATGCTACATTTTTACGTTTCACATTATGCACGAGCAAAGCTAGGTGTTTCAGCTAGTTTATAATAAGAAAAAACATATACTCCACCAGACCTTGTTAAAATTATACAGAGAAAATTTTTTATTTGTACCGAAAATGTATACTTAAATTGTTTATAGCTGCTACAACAGCTGGCGAGAGTGACAACTGGTAATGATGAGCCATTAGGAAAAACTATTCTATATAATATAAACGAAGTCTATTAGATATTATTTAATATGTAATGGATTCGACATGACACAACAAATAGAATAAACTATTTCTTACTGTAGTAGGTAGGTATTTATTTTCTATTGTAAAAAGCATATTATCAATGCATAAGCACAAAAATTAAACGTGAACGGGTGTTTTATTTTACCGGAGACGGGATTGAAGAAAACATGACGTGATACTAAATAGTACGCATAATATGGTTTGTAGGACGCAGTTTAAATAGTTTGTCGCCCTTATCTGATAATGAATTCCACACATCGTCAACATACGGCCGGCGTTATCGATTATTTAATATATTATTGAATCATTTTATTAAAAATGGCATTATGAACAACGTTTTATCGTTTTTGGAGGAGAAAAACAAAAGAATAACCATATTATTGTTAGTCGATATTATAATGTTGCTTGAATACATAATAATACTTAACTGTAGTATTTAATTTATAAAACCATATTATAACTATCCAATCTTTTTTTTTCTTTGGATATGAACTTAATCAAAATAGAATATCGAATTCAATTACACTCTTATTGTTTAAACATTTTCCACTTGAAAATAAAAAAAAACCTACACAGCTAAATTCGAACAATTCAATTTAATATTGTAATTAATTAGGATAAAGGTTCAAGCACATAATTAATGGTAATTATAACAGTTTTAGGGATGAGAACTAATGCAATTACGCGTTAAAAGCTGTTAAACCGAGAATAGCCAAATGGATTCCATTTCCATGGATAACCATTTAATTCGACCAAAAATATCTAAATATCACAGTATTACTATAATAATCCACATTATATGTGAAGCGTTATGACCATTTTACAAGTTAATATAGATTTTTTTTTTTTTTTGAAAAAATTCTCCACGAGTGTTCAAATTTAATAACCGATAAAATACAAACATTATCCCGCGGAGTTTTTTACCTTATTCTGTTGATCCTAACCAAATGTAGGTATCGAGATCACGTCATTATACCGTTGTTTCGTAATTGTACGCACATCACGTTGCGGTCAACAAGGTGAAACAGAGAATTATCATTGTTATCAGTTTTACGTGTGCAACAATTCCATCAAATAGTATAGAAAAAATCGATTGCATTGAAAGTTATTTTTCACGCAGCTAAAAAAAGTATAGAACAAACCAGAGCTAAAGTCATTAATATTATTACCTACTTCATAGCTATTAGTTATCATTATTATTCAAATAATACATTCTAAACGGAATAGATAGAATCCTCGAATTCAAGGGGAAACGACAGTAAAAACGTAAAGCTTTTGGTGTGAAACTAAAAAAATTGAGATCAGTAATATATGACTCAAAGGTCGTTTCGACATTAATCGTACCAAGTACCAACGGTACGTGACGGGATAAGAGGGTTAGACGAGATATAAAATACAACATTGGTGAAATGACGCGGTCATTGATGATGATAATATCATTAATATCAGACGTTAGAATAATAACTACACTAATGTTTTTTTTTTTTTTTATTGTATAATCAATGTGGTGAAAAACAAGTATAGGTACGCCGATTAGAACATTTAGACTTACGGCAGGTTTTAACAGGGAAATTGTTAATTAGATAAACAGGCACACAAAAAGGACACAACTTTCTAACGAGATTTTCGGTCTTAAAATATTTTTTATAACAAACAGTATTGCAACGACAAGGATATATTTAAGAGCGAATACAATGAACACGCGCGCGTGTGTGTGTGTGTCGAACGAACGAGAAAAATAATATTGAGACTGGAAATACAATTTTGTAAAACATAATATTATGTCACTATACACCAGTCTAAATGCAACAAAAAAGTATTCAATAAACCTATATGACAACCTAACTATATTACTAATGGAATTATTGAAGGTATGTGGCGAAATTTTTACGCAAATAACATTGTTTGTCAACAATTCTTGGGAACAGGAAGTCATAATAAATAAACATTCACGGCTATGAATATTTGCAGACATATGCAGGTAACTGGCGTTCAGGTGAACATCATGCATAGGTTTATCCTCAATTTTCTGAAGACGTTTTTTATACCATTTCCAACGACGTCGAAGGTAACGCATTTATCTGTCTTAATTAGTTATGAGCACCGGGGGGGGGGTTATCGCTGTCTCTTGAGGATGAAATTAATTAACTGATATAAATAAAGGTACTCGCCGGAAGATCACTACAACACTACATCAACCCAACGTGTCCAGTCAGTGATACATTTTTTAGATTCTGAACGGAGTGATGGAATCTATTGGTTTTACAATGATGTGTTTTTTTTAATTTTTTTTTTTTGTGTATGAGGACACGATTTCTGGTAGTAAAAATGCTTCGATTTTCTTAAACAGCAACTATTCAGAAAGAAAAGTGAATGTAAATGGTACTTTGGCAAGTCAAAAATGCAACTTCATGGACGAACTAAACATGAAGGGCACCTTCCCTAAATTTTAATTGAAGTGTGGTCAGTAACATCAAGAGTAGATGCAGATTTGTCCAGAACAACAATCAATATAGCCTTATCATAGCATAGTCTACTTAATAATAAGTAAGCATTTTAATGAATAATACATATACATAAAATGTTTTAAAAGTATTAAGACATTTTCAAATAGAGCATTTTTTTTATATTGATTACATTTTTATTTATTTTTTTATTTGGTTATTTCAAAATGTTTACAGAATAATGTCTATAATTACTAAGTATCGAGTCGATCTAGAATTTACAAATTGATGAGGCAGTTCCAAAAAATCTAGCATGAAACTGAACTCTATAGACATTATATAGGTATTAATATGCCAAGAAAAAAGATTATAAATTTAATTCTTGGATTAAAAAATGCAGATTACGAATTTTCCGAGTTCCTATTAGAAATTTAAGTTTATAGTTTTATCAATATATTATTGTTCTATAATTGATGATATATTTTAATATATTTTTTTTAAATATATGATTCTTTGGTACGCATATATTTTCGTACAGGCAATTTTCGAACACATGGCGTTTGAACATACGAAATTCTAACACATTTCTCGAAACTATTAGGAATAAACAATATATTGTAAATTAATTATTGTACGAAGACACTCAAACGGTACAAATAAAATATTAAATACATAACTATGGGCGCATGGAGTACAGCGTACCAAGCATGTATTTGGAATTCAATTACAACAATAATGTCAACAAATATTATAAATTATAATTCATAAACATTAATTTTAATTATGAAATATTCTCATCAATAAATTATCAGCAACACACACTTAGTCGTAATTTACAAACAACATTAATACATGTATTATCTACGATCATCAGTTCATAACAAAAATTCATAACGTTGCAATTATTATGGTATAAGTACAGTGAAATAATTAATAAATAATTATTTTTATGAAAATTCCAACAATAATTAGGTATAGTACAATGATTTTTTTCCCATCATATACATTATGTTGTACGTATGTAAATGAATAAATTATTACCTTTGAATGGATCCGATGATTCAATTATATGTACGTTTGTATATAAATACCTCAGTATAATAATATAATGTAATAAATCTCAACATATTTAAAAATGCTGATTCGATTAAACAGTAAGATACCGATGTAAATACTGTAATTATTAATTATTAATAAGGCTTGATCCGTAAATATTATTTTTGTTACGTAGATTAAAAACGGACAATTATTTAATTAATTCATACGTGTAACTTTTTTTTATTATTATCGATGTAATATTTTATTAAAATGAACTGCTTAATTCACACTCGAATTAGGTACTTAAGATTGGAACCGTCTCTTAAATGTTTCAATTATTAAACAGTTAATTGATTCGGAAGATGAGAAAATAAAATAAAATCGTTTATAAAATCAATTTAGGAGGTAACGAACATTTTAACAGATAAAAAACTTAAATGGTTTTCAATTTTTGGTTTAGTCTTAAATTAATTAGGTACATTATAATTATTTTGTAAGCAAATTGTTTTTTTTTTTTATATATATATATATTATAGTCAAATTCTTTGACAACGCTTTGACTACTACACAATAATTAAAGCGAAACACTTCAAAAGATAATCAAATGTAATGACCTAGATTTACAAGTCATGAGGAATTTCCTTGGTATATAAACAATTATTAGATCAGTAAACAATATTCGACATTTTATTCACAAGGACTCTTCTATTTGTGTTATAACAAATGAATTCAATATGATTACAAAATCAACTAGAACAAAAGTGCATCCAATTTAATACTATAAAACTTGATCAACTATTATGTACCGATCAGTAAAATAAAAAATATACAAAAATACTTAATAATGAACATATAAGAAAAAGATCTATGGTTAGTAGTTGCCGAGTTTAATTTATTCATTCTTATTAAATTGACACAATTGCGAACAAGTTACCTACTTTAAAAAAAGGGATCTTCAAAAAACACAGTACCTATTTAGGCGATAACCCCGAATCAATAACAGACAAGACCAATAACAAATAAATTCGAACAAAATACTAGGTATCTTACAAAACAAAAAAATAAATTATAATTATACAATCTCATATTACTGAATTACATTTAATTAATTTCATTCATAGTTTAATAATAATGGCTCATCAAAATAAAATTAGTTAACCAATCATTAGCTTATTAAATTAAATTAAATAAGTAATTAAATTAATAACTTAGTATTAAACCCAATGATTCATATTTTTCAATAACGATTGAAACCGAAAAATATTTTCCTCGTTTAATTTCGATCAAAAGCCTAGATAAAACAAATCAAGGAAAATTAATCTTAAAGCGGCATTTTTTCTTTTTAAACATTTTAATTTAATTATCTAAAAGCAAATGACTTCTGAGTTTTCAATATTATTATGTTACCTAATATGTAATTGATATCAGTTTATCATTAATGAATAAATATCACGAAATTTGGTTTCCGGTCATTTTAAATAATGGGTATTGGGTATACAATATGCACCGTTTAATTTATAATAATCAAAATATTCTAAATGAATACGTTTAATCAATTATAGTTTACATCGAATTTTAATCACACTAGCGGCGTTCGTGGCGGTCCGTTTTTAAGTATTTATAGATTCAACGTATGTGGCTAGCTATTTTAACTAGGTTCGATAATATATGTAATTTTAACAATCAGCTGCCCTATATTTCACAGTATAAATCATAAGAAGTAAATCAATACGGAGAACTGTCGAGAAAAATAATATAAGTTCATAGCATATTAAAAATGAATTAATGCACTTAACAATCGATAAACTTTTTAAGTGTACTTTGAGAATCTAGGTATTATGAACATTCTATTATAATATGATAAATAAATCCAACGAGGATTAAAAGCCAATTTAAGGTAAATTCCTAAATGAGACGAAATGCAACGCCGTCGTCAATCGTGATTTAGCAACGCAGTAGACGATGACAACTTAAAATGTACATAAAAAAAACAACACCAGTTTATTATTAAATAACTTGCGGGAAGCATTAGTTATGGGAATTTATTGTGCGAAAACAATAATTTTAATATAAATATAAACCCGAGTACTTCTAAATCGCCACAGAAAATTTCAAGGGCATAGACGCCACCAAGCAACTGGTTATATTGCAAAACTATAATTATAAAATGTATTTTTAATCCATAAATATACGCATTAGCGTCATAGGCGAATTCAAAATATTTTAATAAATAATACATATTATAAAGCTCAACTATTGTTACGAATATTATGTACTTCGATTAAATTACTTATGATAAGATTGATTTTTTCGGCTGCAGTTTTGGTAAACATAATAATCGATAAATCTAAATACAAGAGCAATACTTACAGAAAAATAGATTTAATGTGAAAATAAAATGAAACAGTTTATTTTCCAATAAAAATTGGTAACCAATATTATAATAACAACAATTATTATAATAATAAACAAATTAGAAATTAGAACATTCCAAATTAATTTATTATTACTGTTTGTCAGTCTATCGTTTATAAATTGCATGGCATTGCATAATTGTATTTTCACGGGATACCACTGCTGCAGGCTCTCTGGTTTAATACAGAGTTCATTTGACATAATTATCAATTAAAAGATAAGAATATTATCAGTGATACTCAAAATTTATAAAAATATAATAAATGTAATATTTCAATTCAAAGATATGTAACAACTTATATTTTCAAATTATTTATATAAATAAAATCATGAATATTGTATTTCTTTAATCTGATAATATAGTAAAAAATAACGCATGCAATGAATATTCATTAACATTAAATTTATTCAATAATAACTATCACCATACCTAAATATTAGACAATTCCACGTCATATTTTTTTTTTACATAATCTTTTACAAGAGGATCATATTTTAGAATTGCTTAATTAGATTTACCTACACAAAATTATTTACGTAGAGAACATATTAAAAATATAATTTACACATTAATAACTATCCCATGTACCTATGTTATAAAATAATTTCCTTGACAGTTACATTTATATTTATTAAATAATATAGGCATTTATTTTCTTAACATATAGATATATAATTATGTACCTAGTGTAGGAATTGTGATAAAGAAATTCATTAACAAAAATTATTAAATTGGAAAACTATTAAACTGGGTACTTTCAAAATCCTACAATTAACTAAAATTTTGTAAAACAAAATAAGGTTTAATTGGGTAAAACAGTTAATGAAAAATCTACAGTTTCAAAAAATATAAAATATTACCTGTTAAAAAAAACTTGAAAACAACTTGAAAATTAGTTAACTTTAAAATATATAATTACTTCGATTATAAATTTATAACATACTTAAAAATTACAAGTTCTACATGACTTTGGTTTACTTAAAAAATTGTATGATCCTTAATATCAGTTTCCTACTACCTAAAAATATATTGTAAAACAGAATTTAAAATGTTTACCAATTATTTATTTATATAATAATGGACTTTGGTTCAGAATTTGTCAGAAAATATGATAATACCTATATATAATTTTCTAATTACATACAGATTATACATTAAATAGTTAATTATTTTATCAATAAGGATTGATTGACGTCAACGGTTTTTTTTTTAATACATGTAAGTATCATCGTAGTTTATGAAAATATTAAAGATAAAACTCATACTATAAGTTTTTGTATTCTTTTTTTAAAAACTCTAGATTAAATATTAAATTAATAAGAAATGTATTGTTAGAACACACAATATTTTACTAAAACGCGTTATATTTTTTTATTATTTCAGAAAGAAAAATATTTTTAAAAATATGATTAAAAGTTAATCCTTAAATTTAATAGGAATAAACAGTATAATAATTTAAAAGTTTTTTAAAATATTGATAAATTTTGCTAAATTGGTAAATAAGGTAAAAAAGTTGAAATCCAAGGATATAGTTAAAAAATTAAAAATGTTTTTTGTTTCTAAATAGGTACACAATTTTATGATACCTACCAATAAGCATATAAAACTAAAAACCTTGGTAACATTTGTTAATCCAATTTTAAAGTATAACCTATTCATTTAAAATGCATTGTCTACAACAGGTAAATAGGACAAATAGTTCATGAATACCGCTAAGAAATACAATATCTGAATATTTAATCATTTATCAAATAAAAGTATTATTTTCTGTTCCAAACAATTTCAATTTAGACCTTGATTAAAAAAAAAAAAAATTAATATTAGAAGAATGTAGACTCAATATATGTATATATATATATATGTTAAATTCCAGATTGAAATATGAATGTAAAGAAATTCTATCTAGGTAACATATTTTTCTAATTGAAAATCACTCCTAAGTACCTAGGTACATATTAGTTATTAATTACCAAGGAAGAAGTTAATGATTATTAATCATCTACAGTTATTAGCTTATTACCTTACAGGCATCTCTCATTAATATTATTCATCAATATAAGTGCCACTTTAAAAATTTAAAAATTACCAAGTAACTGTTCATTTTTAGAAATAACAATAAGTAAGTAATGTACGCATAAGTAAAAATGATTAGTTTCCCATGGAATGAAAGAAGGGAATACAATTGCCTAGGTGCAAATGAAAAAGGTTAAGGTTAGCCTTGAACCTAATGAAATATAACCTATAATTTAATAATCAATTACGATTGAATAATTATCTAGATTTATACACTTTAATTGACTAATGATACCGAGTACTAGTCCAGAAACCAATTGGAAAACTATTAGTCGTTAATGGTGAAATAATGAACCATAGACGAGGTTTATGAGCCTACTAATATTAATCACTGATGTGTATTCAATATAAAAAACGTGTAAGCAATAAATGTATTAAACCAGGTGACAATTAAAATATAGGCACGGTCATAAAAAAAAACTAAAAAAACAACCAAGTTACACAGGGAACGAGATATGGCGAGTAGAATTAAGTGGTGAGAAAAAATGAGAAATAAACGATTTTTGAAACGGACTACATTAAGTAGGGCAGTTGGCGACAGGACGGTGTGCCCGAGGGGCTGCCACGTTGAGACCCACGCGAGGACCGGCAGCGGCGGTGTTATCAACGACAAAAAAGGCGACCTCTAGCGCGCACGCGTGTGGTTTAATAATATCTGAATTAGCCGGGGACCATTGGCTCCGGGTACGCCCAGCAAGCGTACCGAAGCACGTGGTCGGGTGCAGGGACATGTACGGTAGGCGTGTGTGGGCCAGTTAGGAGAGTGTGTGGGCGGTCACGCTTACCTGGTGACGCACACCGAATGGTGCAGACCGTATTTGTTGAGCACGCGGAACAGCTCGGGCGCGGTGCGCGCAAACCCGACCAGACTGAACGTGGCCAGCATCGTGTTCCACAGCACCAGCAGTCCCTTGAGCCGGAACCCGGCGCGGTCGCGCATCATGCGCCGCAGCCCGAACACCAGCATGGCGTAGATGGTGCAGTAGTAGAACCCGTTGGTCCAGTTCTCGGTCATCCATTGCCGTGTCCACTCGTAGTGGAAGTTCTCCTCGAAGTCGAACATGTACGAGTAGTTGGAGGGCTGCGGGATCATCGTTAGACGGACCATTGTTCCGGGTGGTCACGAACCGACAAGGGAAGAAAAAAAAAAAGAACACGCAAACGATGGTTACAACGGCTGCTGCGGCAGTGCTATGATGATAATATAATAATATTGATGATGTACCGAGTATTTTAATAGCGACGAGTGGTACGACGCGAGCGCGCGTGTGTGTGCTATACGGTGGTCGTGGTCGAAGTAATAATCCGGTATTCCGTTGCGAAGTCGAGGGGCCAACCGCGTGCGCGAAACGACGGAGACGGCGCAGCGACAGAGACAGAGAGTGGGAAGAGTAAACGGAGAAGCAAACGCGTGGATGGTGTTTATAGATTGTAGTGACCAGCCACGGTGGACGAGAAGAGAGAGAGGACCGTGTGAGCGTGACGGGCGAGTGCGGTGTGAGACTACGGCAGACGGGACGGGTCAGTGACAGCGGTCGTGCAGTAGCGTGTGCGTGCTAACGGAAAGTGGAATGATACGCGCGCGCGCTCGACTTTATGACGACGACGCTCGGCCGCGGTCGTGAAAACACGTTATAACTATTTCAGGTGTTGTTCCGAAACACACAACTAAGTCGTATGGCGGCGACTGGCTCATGGCAGTATATATACTTATCTATGGCGCCGACCGACGGTCCGACACCGCGAATCCCGCGCCCGTAGCAAGCGCAGGAGCGGGTCGCATGGATCGCGGCGGTTCGGTGGAATAACGCCTCGGCAGCGGTGCGTGCACTAGCGGAAGGGGTCCAGGCAGTGCGACAAACGTGACGCGGGACCGTTGCAGTGCGTTTCCCGACTGGGAATATTGTGCGCGTGGGAGCAGGAAACGACCGTGTTGTGACGACGACGACGTGTGTTGAACGATCGGAGGGGAGGGCGGCACTGCGGCCGTGTGGAATACCCAACGGCAACGGGCCACCCCGACCATTACCATAACCATAATATTGTAATTTTTTTAGGAAACATTAAATGCACACAGTGGCGTACTTATCAGGGAGGGGGTGGAAATCAGGGACTTAATCTGGCCATAAGAAAAAATATTAATATAAGAATAGAATTTTGTGAAAGAATTTTAATTACACTTCGATAACCGAAAATAAACTTCCATAAACGAATTCTGCGTACACCAGTGAATCCACTTGTCTACGCCTCTACGCGAAAACGTGTCCTCTCTGTTGTAAACAGTACACGTAATCACGTACTACCTAATCACCAGAAATATTTTTCAATACTTTTAATATGAGAAAATATCACTTGTACATAATGTTCTTTTTTCCCCTCTATACATATTATTTGGGATCCAACCATCCGGGAGATTTGATTGTACCTGTATTCATAATACTGCTTTTAACGATTTCTGTTTTTTTTATTCATTATATGTATGTTATTAACGTTTGCGGGTATAGATGATTATAAATACATAGTTATTTCGGTATACATAAAGTTAAATAACAAGGAACAACAAAATACTACGTTAAAGACAATGTTTTAAGTTATAAAATTCAAAACAAAAAAAAAAATAAGGTACTTATTTAAATTTTAGGCAATATTTACAACTACATAAACTATAAAGTAATGGTTCAATTCTAAGAGGGAATAAAAAGAAAGAGCCAAAATTCTGAAGTGAAAATTGGGTTTAATCGGTGCCAATAAACAATTGTTAGTTGTTACATTTGCAAGTAGGAATATAATATTTAAAATGATAATCATTCGTCATTTCTAAATTTACAAAATGCCACATATAGATATTTTTATTTAAATTTTAAATCGTCAATTTTATGATAAAGCATTGAATAGGATATTATTAGTGATTATTTTCGTAAATAGATATAAATCGACAACTTATTTTGAGTTAGGTATAATTATTATTTAGGTATTAGTTAGGTATTAATTATGCAAACGACCAAATAGCCAATAGGACCAAAAGAAAGTTACATTAGTGAACAAATATCCAAAGAGGCTTCTTAGTTTATAAACGATGAAAAAATATTGCCATTATATGGATATTATAAAAAAAATAACAACGCTGTAAAATGTAAGTAAATTTATCTCATCTTTGATAAAAAAACCTACATCTCTATGGTAGATTAATTAAAATTTCAAATTACACAGATCGACTATGACAAGTGTCACATTAATGTGGCTTGGAATTACTAGTGTGCTACAATAATACAATATATTTATATATAAATATATGTTATAATTTACATTACATTTCATAAGTAGGTATACCTATTTAATTTACTCCTATGGATCGCTGCCAGCGTATTTTCGAGCCAACACTTATCAGTATACATTTACATACATTACTCCTCGCAGTGACCGACAAAAATCAACATACATTTTTTTCTTCTCGTCCATAACAAAATACAGTTTCGGTACAATCATCAACGATACTTATTGAAAGGTATATCTACATGTAATTATTTAATATAGGTACGCACTTTTAAAAATTATCAAATTATAGGTAGACACATAAATCGATAAAATATACTTCAAACGATTCATACTTTAATATTTCGATATATACTTTTGTACTTCAAATGTTAATACGCAATATCAAATTGATAAAACATCAAAATGGTTGGAAATTATTTGTGTAATATGTGTGATTAATTAATTGCCTGCAATAATGATTCAATAATAATTAATTTCCATCTTATGTAAAACATACTGCTTCAAGATATGAGTTGAAAGAAAAAGTCACATGAAAAATTCCTTTGAAAAAATTAAAATTTAATACCTACAGATTAGGACTGTACCTACATCTTATAATAATTGAATTATGATTAACGTGCTTAATCATTTTTACAAAAACTAACTTATCATATTTTCATACTAATTACTAGCATATTATTTTTGAATATTTCCTTATACTCGTATTTATACAAATAAGTAATGAGTCATTACTAATGATTAATGAAGTACTTTTTTGAAGGAAATGTTATTTTTTAAACTATATATTATGAATAAATAACTGTTGTTTATTGAAATCACTAAAAATCGTATGAAAACAATAAAAATATATAAATTTCAAATATAAATCATTTTGGTAATAGAAAACAAAATTGTAATATCTCAAAAAACATAATATTAGGTAGGGTTAGCCTTTTCTTTCTTTACTTATATTCCTAGTTATACGTCATTATTACTACTTATATATTGCTTTTATTTTTTGCAACGTGATCTATTCATTTTTCTATAAGTTTTACCTATAGTTTTATTATAAAAAACATAAATAATTATACACAACTATTGCTTGTATATTACGTTATTGTACCAATCATTTCAATTTACCAACATCCGTGGTTATCAATTTGGAAACACAAAAAAAAAAAACTATTCATTTCGATATTTAAAAATAATGAGCTATGATTTAAAATAGTACCTGTATAGTATAAACTAAATTGACTATTGACGTATAAGTTATAATATTGTAATCCCCTTTATTTAAAAAAAAAAAAACAGAAATTACGCGTTTACTTGCTTATAAAATTGTATGGCTCTTCAAGAGGTAAAACTTTAATAATGCTTCCCAATTCACGTTTCCCTGCACTCCACCATACAAATGCGCTCGGTGTAATGTATAATAAAATTAATATATAGTATTATATTATACACAATACCTACCTTTATACGAGTGTAGTGTACATCACGTTAGTGGAAAAGTACACGGAAAAGTACACAAGTTAGGCCCGATATTTACCAACGATTGTTGATATAACGAAGTTTCAATTACCTTCATAGTCCATAGGTCATTCAGCTGTATGACATATACTTCATTAGTTCATTACCTATTCACTCCATGCACGATGCATCTATATACATATCATGTATCATGCATGTCCAGGAACCCTTAAACGGCTGTATATAACAATAAGCACTAACTACACTATAAGTATTAGCTAAATAGCTAAATGTTTGTACCTACCTTATAAGCGAGACAATAATTTATAAAATGTAATATTAATATATCCTAATAATTAATAAAAAGACAGTAAAACGTATTCTAAATACGTGGTACAAATGTTACTTTTAAAATGCAAATATGTAATGGGTACCTACCTACATTTTTTCCGACTTCAATAAGACTATGACTTTTGCATATCATACAATAATAAATATAAACTATTTGGTATTTATGCCGAGTTATAAATGCAATTAAAACAACAAGAATTGATTTGTTTTTACATATATCTATTTTGTTATTAAATTTTAAGTTTACTTGATTGTATTTCCTGTAATAATTATGATATAATTTTAACTTATTTTGTAATTTTTGGAACGTTATTGGAACGCATCCCTTTAAATGTACCTCAATATTACTCCCGTTCTTGTCCAACATTCTATCTAGATAGTCACCGCACTAATTATGGTCATCACAGCCATTTAAATTGGCTCTTAACTGAAAGCAATGCTTCTAAACTTGATCTTTTTGTATTAGTCAATCAGACCACTACTCAAATTTTTAATTATATTTTAATTTATACCTTAAATATCTTACTATTATATGTTCATTTTTTTCTTTTCTTAATTTACTATGTATGTTATTGTTTATATATTATTTATCATTCAATATCTATCTTAAATTTACCATGTTAAATTGTATATAAAACTGTACTTGAGACTCACAAGCGTTAATTCAATAAAACAAAATAAAAAAAATAATTAAATTTTTATTTTATAAATTTAACGTATAATCTCTTATCATCTTATCTAAATATAGATAAATTTAAGTAGGTATTTGTCTAACAATTTATTAAATAAAATACACGCTTCTATACTCATCAATTTTTATTAAAATGTAGGAATTCAGTATTAATATATTAATATTCATACATAATTAATAATAGTACTTATTATGCTTATTATTTATTTTTAATATATTTATAATAAATAATTAATACATTAATAATTTAAAATTATAATAATTATAATAATTAATATTTAAAAATTAATGAGTTCTAACGTAAAAAAATGTTATGTTATACATGCATTCATAAGTACAGAGTACGTTAATGTATTTGATATTTGTATGACAATACAGGAAATGGTTTTTTTTTCATAAATATGTAATTGATGGTGAACATGTTTTTTATCCTGGTTAGAATAGTATAGGGTTTAACGAAATGAAAAAAATATACTTGTTTTTGTATAATGTATAATAATATTTATTTATTTTTTGGAATACCCTGGGGCTTTATTATTTAAACGATCCAAAGGTCATTGTAAATATGTTTAACAATTGTATATTTTTACGTGATATGTGTGTATATACCTATATATAAGATTTTATTACAACTTTTTACTATTTATTTTAGTAAAAACTAAAAAATTGATGTACTTCTTAGATGGATTTAGGTATCTAAATACTTAATATGTTTAATATCTAATGGCTAATTCAGTATGGTATTATGGATAATTAAGATCCACCTTCCAGAAATAGACATAGACCTAATACAATAAATGAAATACATTATTATATTTTATTATTATTATTATTTTACTAACCTATACGTATATATAAAATATGTGCTTATAACTAACTATATAACTATTTTTTTAAAGTGTGCTTGCCTTAACGCATAATATTAATGTTATTACTTATTTATTTCATTTTTCGACAGAATAATGAGCTTCACTGAGCATGCTCGTGTGGGGGCTCATTATATTAATTTGTATTAAGTTAATAATAATAATAATTTATTCAACTCGGGTAGGATACATAAAAACAAAATAACATAAGTATAATTATATAAACTGAGCTGATTACCCCTCTCTTTAAACATGCTTGTGATGAAAAGGGAAGACTTCAGATATTAGTTCTACAAATAATAAAACATAAACAATATTTTTTAAAATTTATGAAAGTGAAAATTATTACAATATTATAGTATAAAAATAGATAAAAAAAAAACAACAGAATAGTCCTTAAATAATAGTAATAATGAATATGGATAGAAAGTATAATTTATTGAAATTCATGATTATTTCTCTCGAACATATAATTTTAGATTCTGAATGGAGTGATGAATATATTGATTTTCCCATATTTTTTTTTTCAAAGATTATGAACGGAGTGATGGTTGTGTAGATTTTACAATGAAGTGTTTTTATAATTTTTTTTATTTTTCTTTTTCTTTTGTGTCCGTCGACACCCTTTGAAGTAGTGAAAATACTTCGATTTCCTTATAAGGAAGTTATAACTTACAAGACAACATTTCTGAAAGGAAAGTGTAGATGGATAGAAAAGTAGATGGTACTGAGGCAAGTCAAAAATTAAACTTTTTCAATATTTTTCAAAAGCATCGAAAAAAAATATAAAAAAATTACGAAAAAACAGGACATATTTACGCAAAACAACGTTTTGACAAGTACAATTTTTTAAAATGCTCCAACTCAAAAGCGAAAAACCTCAAATACTTGACATTTTCACCAAATGTTTATATTAACGTTTTCTATGTATGGTTAAGTTTTTAAAGTATTTTTGACTTATTTATTAAACAATTTAAATTTTAAATTTTTCTAAGTTTTTTTTTTTTAAATACCGAATATGGCTGTCTAAAAACTTTTGAAAATTTAATACATGGTTTATTACAAGTAATACTTATCGCAACTACGAAAAATTGGAAACCGTTTCACTCAATTTTTTTTATAAGCCCATAAAGTTAAAATTTGTAAAAAATACTAGTATGTTAAAATCGCGATAATTTGCAAGTTATTTTGTAGTTGAAAATTCATTTAAAATTTTTCTGTTTATACTTAAAGTTCAAAATTTTAACACTAGGCTATCCATAAGTTACTCTTTAAGAAATTATAAAGGTTTTTTATAGAAAAAAATTTTGTAACCCTTTAAAATTTACATTTTTATAAAATTGTATGAAATAACGATTTATTTTACCCTCAAACGATTTTAAATATTTGTTATTATTCAAAAAGTATAAGACGTAGAAACTTGAAAATTTTACCAGTTGTTAAGATTGGCATTCTGTTTTCGAAAATTTACTAATTTTTTAAGCAATTTATAGGTATTCAAAAAACTTCTTTTTTTAAATTTTTTAAAATTGTTGATAACAAAATTTCGCTGGGAAAAAATACTTGAACATTTAAAAGAAGAAGATTCCACAATGGTTGCTCTTATTATCCTTCAAAAATTATTTATAGAAATATGTACAATTATTTTTTATAAACGTTTGAAGAGTAAATATTGATATAATACTACAATTTAAATATAATATACATTATATATTATATTATATAATATATAATATACATTATATATTATATTATATAATATATAATATACATTATATATTATATTATATAACATATATTCTACATTCTACACTGACAAACCATTCCCATTAGGAATCGTTTTTTGTATATAATGATAACTATTATCATTCATCGCATTCAAATGTAACACATCCATTATAAAGATATACCTACTCTATGACTGAGGTCCACTGCACTGGTCCTATTGGACTGCAGAGCTAATTTCCGTCCGCTTTTTGGTTAACAACGTTTAATTTTTTTATTCTTATGACACCGATGAGTGTATATAGCCAACATATCTAACCTTTAGAGTTTAAATGACATATATTATTAGTAATTACCAAGTAGGTATAATAAAAATGCATTAATTGAACAATCATCGAAATGTCTCAACACTCATAAGAACGCAAATAAGTTTTTGAATACAAACAAAGAAGATTTCATATTTTAATCATTCGTATTGAATTATGATTTGCATAATACATATCTACTTGTAATTTTTGACCTAATTCCATAATATTTAGTTTCAATTTTAATGTTTATAAATTTTGACCTAATAGGAATATTATAAATGAAATTAGTGCACTAATTGCATACAATAATACTCATATGTTAGCAATATTATGTCTAGAATATTATTGCCTAAAAGCCTGCAACTAGGTACATATAGTATACATATAGAGAAATATTTACTTGTATATTTTTAATTATAACAGCAATAATTGCTTAATTTCAACTTCGATTAAAAATCCATCGAATATTTGTAGCAAATAAAATATTAAAAACTATCACATAAAAATCACATAAGCCTTCCATGCTTCTACATACATATTATATAATATGATAAATATTTAAATATCATGTTATGGTGTGACAGTTACATTATAAAATGTGTATATTAATCAGGGTTTAAAAATGTATATTATATATATGTTCTCATTTACATTTTAACATACATATATCATATTATAATTTTCTTTGTATTTCATTCGTAAAAAAAAAATAAAAAATTAGATACCTATACCTACATATTTATCTAATTTTAATAGTGAATATCTTTACATAAATGTTTATTTTATTTCAATTAAACTGAATTTTATATGGCGAGTTAATGGATCATAGTTTAAATGTTTTAATGTATTGAATGGATTACCCTCCCAACTAACCCAACAAAAAACATATTTTATAATAATAATAATCGTTATTACGGAAATAATTCTAATTTACATAATATTTGAAAATAAAAAAAGTTATAACAATTAATTATAAATATGATAAGTATATAAGTTTATAAGTATAAACAATAAACTGCATATAAAAAAAGAACGGGTGGGCCTCGCTTTGCTGTACAGTTGGGATGAAATCGTTTTTATTTAAATTGAATTATAATGCAATTTCGTAAAAATTTAAATTTAATACAGTCATAAAATTTTTCCTCTTAAGTCTGGTAGAATTTTTTTTATATATTTTTGAAGGTAAGCTCATGGACAACCTAGTGTTAAAATTTTGAATCTAAAGTATAAACAGAAAAAATTTTATAAATTTTCAACTATTATAAAGTATATTATATGTATAATATTGTATATTTTATACAAATTTGAACTTTATGGGCTTATAAAAAAAAATTTAGTGAAACCATCTCTGATATTAGATTCTGAACAGAGTGATGGAATCAATTGGTTTTACAATGATGTGTGTTTTTTTTATTTTTTTTTTTTTCTGTGTCTGAAGACACGATTTTTGGTAGTAAAAATGCTTCAATTTTCTTAAACAGCAACTTGTCTGATAGGAAAGTGAATATATATGGTACTTGGGCATGTCAAAAATCCAACTTCTTTAATACTTTTTTAAAAAATCGAAAAAAAACGATAAAAAAATTACGAAAAAACAGGAAATTTTACGCAAAATCAAGTTTTTACAAACTACATTTTTTTAAAATGCTCTTACTCAAAAACGAAAAACCGCAACAACTTGAAATTGTCATCAAATATTTATATTGGTGTTCTCTATATATGGTTAAGTTTTCAAAGTATTTTGACATATTTTGACTTATTTATAGACAGTTTAAATTTTCGATTTTTGTAAATTTTTTTTTTTTAAACACCTATAAAATTATTTTGGATGAAGTTAAATCTAAATGCGATACTTTAAATATTGAAATTTCTTTGCCACATAAACAAATGTTCAAAAAAATCGTTGTAGTATTGAAGAAAATTTTCAAAAGATTATGTACCTATTTAAGGATTTCTTTATATTATATTCCATTTATTACTTATTTTTATAAATCAAATGAATGAGTGATTTTTACAACAAAATAAGTCTATACATAAAATCTTTATAAGTCTTCTATACTTTCATTAAATGGAAAATTCGAAAAAGAGAAAATAAAACAACTCATTGTAATAATGAAATTTACCGAGAGTATTTGAATTGAAGTCAATTAGCTTTAGTCGGGGAAATAAAAACTTGGGAATAAAAATTTGTGAAGGCACAAGTTTTTCCAATAATTGCCTTTCACACTTTTAGAGAATGTAATGAGATAATTCTTCTGTCGACTTTTAAATTGCTCCACATTTAAGTCACCCCCCCCCCCTGTTACTACTGCTAGTAGTAAAAGGTATTTTTCTACTATGAAAAGGTTGAAGACATATTTGCGGAAAACAACTAGTGAAGATAGATTAAATTTAATTAAATTAAATTAATAGCTTGCAGTTTTGAATAATAATATTAATAGTTTGAATAATAATGAAATAATAATACAGTCGGAAGACGTTTTGAATAAATTAGCAGTGAAAACAATAAAAATACTTTATTGTAAATTAAAAGTAAAATATTATGACTTATAATAATAAGTGCACCTAATTAATTAATTTTTTTTTTTCTATATACACTACTGAATTTTGTTCTTGAATTGTTCAATAAGAGTATACCCAAGCATTGAGAAAAATACACAAAAACAAAACTATAAAAAACAAATAATTCAATTCATACTTATAACAGTTACCCCCCCCCCCCATTTTATAATTCTGGCTACACAATTGGCAATGAATTATCATAAAATAATACACGGTCAAAATAAATGATTATTCTCATTGAAATATTTACTTTTATTACAACCTGATACTAATATATCAATAATTATTATTATTTTCAATAGAACACAAACCAATTTTAATATATTTTAAAATTATTTAAGCATATTATTAAGTACATGAATAAGAAACAGTCATCAAAACATGGATACCAGCTTATTTTCCTAATCCATGTCATTATGAAACGTTAAACAAAAATATATACAATTATTTTCAAAAAATTTCACTTTTGTAGTTTCTGAAACGACGACATATTGACATAAAATACATTAGTACCTAACCTCTTGATACCAATACGTAGAAGTTAAATGTATGGGCACATGTTTTTTTTCCAATTAAGAGTCTAATTTATAGTTATGAGATATTAGCACTACAATGAAAAATAGAGTAGTACTATTTTTAAAGATGAAATTTAACTGGCAGAAAATCGTAAATGGATGTAAATGGACTGTATGAGTTTATAATATAGGTATAATAACCTAATAGTGAAGGTTACTATATGCCTGACACATTATTGCTCAAACTTCTAACAGTCGGTTTGAAATGTCTTTCTAATAAATGAATAAACATGTGAAGTTTTTATTTATTTCTCAATACACCATACACGTATACGGTATCTATACCATGGCGGCATGACCTATATACAAAATACACCAATAAGTTATGTATGTTAATATGTTATATTTAATATAGGTAACCAAAGGGCTATGGATTTTATTGTTCATGCAAATACGAACATAAAATACTTGGTTTAGTAACTTCTTTTAAAAGTTATCCATGACGATTAACACATAGAAAATAATTAAACATGGGTACTTGAATCTAAATCTTCATTAATATTTCATCATTTTTGCGATTTATCTTTATTAATATCACGATTCTATAAATATAAAAACATTATGTATCTGATTAATATTCATTATCTATGTTACCAACTCGTAAGTACATTTTATTCCCTATAAACTTACTGACCGTTTATTAGTACTATATATTTAAAAATGTAGTACATTTATTCTATCCCGCTATGTAGGCATGTGACACGCCCACCAAAAATGATTTTCATGATTTTATAAATGTACCTATGAAATTATAATTTATAATTATAATTCTATATTAATTTATCATTTATTTTGAAAAAAAAAACATATTTTTTTGAATCTTCATGATTTATTATAATGGATGAGTATGGTTTTTGATAAAAAACTTTTTTCAAATTTTAGATACTAACAAAAAGAATTTTAATTAATTTTTTATTTATATATATATATATATATATTTCTTTGGTGTATAAGAACTGAAGAATATTTTTTTATCAATTGTACATAAATTAACTAATAAAATAATAAATGAACAAATAACAAAAAAAAAGAAAAAGAACGGGTGGGCCTCGTTTTGCTGTACAGTTGGGGGTGAAGTGCACCTCGTTTATAGGATAGGTCATTATTACAATGGATTTGTTAAATTTGAATGCAATGATATATATCATTGTATACGAATAACGATTCTGAACGGAGTTAATATGTTTGTCTAAAATGTGTATATAATAATATAGTATTTTATATTTAAATTGAATTATAATGCAATTTCGTAAAAATTTAAATTTCAA
>JAIPRK010001160.1:0-90774 GCA_025469195.1 Chaitophorus viminalis
TGTCGTTTATTTTGCGACATTGGCAAATCAGCTTTTTAAGTTTTAGAAAACTGTTACATTATGGCCGTCTCGTTGAAAGTTATGTATTGTATGTTCCGAAACTATTTCCATCACTATGTATAATTTTGAAATTGAAAATAGTTTAACGTATTATCTTGCAGTTCGTATGCAAGCGATGATCGGAAGCTAGGAATCGCTGACCAAATGTGTTTTGTAAAATGTCTTTGTACCGGTTACTTGTACCGTAATGAAAGAATATTAATTAGTATTATGCATTAAATTTAAACGTCCAACAGTCATCTTCAAAAGTAAATTCGTAGTTTGGCGGCGAGATGGAAAAATGTATATTTAAAAATGAACAAATCATAGTTTAAAAAAAAAAATACATTTTAAAATGTATGCGTAGAAAAGGAAATTAAAAATATGAAAATATACTTGACGAAAACGAGAACAATAATTATATTATAAAATAACTGAAATTCTCAAAGGGCTCTGGTTCTGGTTAATTTATAATCGCTTGGAATACACCTATTCAGTGTGGAAACTTGCGAGAAAGAAGATAAAAAAAATAAAAAAACAATACCGCAATAACTGCAGTACAACAATAAAATAATGTTACTCGGAATAGGTGGATTTTTATTTAACAAAATGGAGTGTCCTTAAAATAACATGTTTATATACTTTATTCATGAAATCATGCCGTCCGTCACCTGGACAGTACTTGAATTACGAAAATAATATAACGCGCACGTATAGTACTATAATATTGTACATTTGTACCCCTGGAGCCGTGTATTCCACCGGAATTCCTAGAGCACTCGTATTATAGTACATGG
The DNA here is from genome assembly GCA_025469195.1 of Chaitophorus viminalis. Lineage (NCBI taxonomy): Eukaryota > Metazoa > Arthropoda > Insecta > Hemiptera > Aphididae > Chaitophorus > Chaitophorus viminalis. Next base: position 837 of record JAIPRK010001160.1, read on the forward strand.
AGGGCCTCGATCTCAAGAACTGTGATTTTCTGCCTCATTACCGGCCGGGTACGGGGGAGGATATCAAAGTAGAGATTTTTTTTTTCATATTACAACAGGTGACCCGCCGTCCATCCAGCGGTACACGTATACGAAAAATATTTAATTATTTTTCCGGAATAATGGCCGTGGGGCGGTGGTTGCTGCTGCGGGGGTGTATAATATGTATACATAGGAATACGCAATAATAATAATAATAATAATAATAATAATACATGTATATGACTGTACACATGACCCTAAGTTCCCACGGACATCGCGGCGCGGCGGTTTCTTCTCTCCACCCCCCCTCCCCCCGCACGTACGTCGTCGTTTATTGTGCGCGTTTTTCCACCACACGGACCGTCTGGCCACTACTCGTTTACCTGCCAGCCGCAGCCGATCGAAACAGGTGGTTCCTTCAGCAGACGCACACGATTGCGCAGAGGGAATAAGAGACGACGACGACGACGGTCTTTCTTCTTTCGTTCTTTTCTTTCTTTCTTTCTTTTTTTTTTTTTTTTTTTTTATTATTATTATTATTCTTATTTCATCCATAATCGGGGGAGAGATTGCGCAAAAATATATTATGCGAGACAAGTGTACACGGAGAGCGCGTATCGCGTATTATATACTACATGTATTTATGCTATACCATTACTATGTATATGCTATATATGTGTACTATATAATATAATATTATACGTGTGTATATATATATATATATTATGTATATGCGCGTATATATATATAGAAGACAGACGTGTGTACGAGTATATTATACTGTATACAGGTATACATAATATGTACGTTTCATCGAGCGGCACTCGGACAAAACAGATGCCCCTCGACTCATGTATGCGTGCGTGTAATAAGACCTGTGAGAACACAGCGACGCGTTATTCTGATAACTAGACTGTTTTTTTTTTTTTTTATTTGATCGCGATATTATTATTATTATATGATCTATATAGCAGGGTGGCGAACCTTTTTGTTGGCCCAAGTGCCAAAATTTGAAATCAAATTTTTTGAAATATGCTTGCGTGCCAAAAGCAAAAAAAAAAAAAAAGTTACAATGTAACCAAGTACCTATGAGATGAAAGAAAAATCATGCAATAATTATCATACACGTTCTATTAGGTATATGTGCACTACATTTATTTGTTAACTTTTATTTTATTTTTACTTTTCTCATCACGAGGCATTAAATATTGTTTTACTATAAGCTATTATATATTATTTATGTAAATCCAATTGGGTACTATTTTTTTTTTTTAATGCGTTACCTTTTGTTGCATTTTATTAAGACGTTTTCTTATAGATAATTTCAAACTTATAAAATATTGATTCTGAACATTTATCACCCTAAAGTTTCAAAATATATGTTGTATGATAAACATCTTGTTAAATTTTAATATTCGACGTGCCATTGAAATTTGACCAACGTGCCGAGAAAACCAGCACAATCAAATGAAATGCGTCAACGATAATTATATCGAATAATAATATATTTTCTTGCTTTTTGCCCGCCCCGTTTTTTTTTTTTTTTCGTAATCGCATATTTTCGATGTTGTAATGTTCCATCTGCAGCAATGCACATACAACGCCGCAAGTGTATACATCAGTCAATACGTTTCATGTTTAATAGGCGATTTGGTGCTTACCCGTGCCACAGCACATTATTATTATATAAATATTTGTCAACCACTCATCGAATTTACTTGTGCTGTCAAATCGTATTCGACGGATTGTATAAAGCGTTACGTTTTTTTTGTTTTTTCCATAAATACTTACCACTTTATATGAATATATATTATCAATATATTATTAAGGAAATGCTTTTTTAACCATTATCTGGAATAACGAACGAAATGCGCCGACCGATACGTTATAATAAAATCTGCATAATTTTTGAAATTATGAATTTGCTCTCATATATTGAAAATTGAATTAATTTCAAATCGTTTTCTTCTTAAATATCGTTATCGTCCAACTTAACGAACAATAATTAATTTTTTAAAAAACAAATTAATCTTCTGAAAACTTTTTAAAGGATTATTGGCAGTCATTAAAACTATACTTTAGGAAAAAAACTCCTCTTTTCAAAATTCGTATAAGTTATGAATTATGACGAAAGGCTTTCCAATTAATTAACATATAATATAATCATTAAACTATACTATATGAACCGTAACTTACACAATTATCAATATTTAAATGTTTATTGTTTATAACTCTGAAACACGTTTTGGATTTGATTTCAAGGAGGTGTTTATATTTTAAGCTTACAGTAAAATAACGCCAAGTTGTGTAAAAAATTATTTGAACTATATAGCTATATAATTGTATAAAACAAAGAACTGTTGTTTCCAATTACATGTAACAAATTATAATAAAATGTTATTATGTTCACAATTGAATAGTTTTCCCATAATCATACAACGCTGTTGGGTCGTAAAATATTTATTATTAAAATAATTAATTATTATTGTGTACATGTTTCCATAATCTTTAAAGATATATGCTGTAGCAATTAAACTGATGTACAATTCTTTTAATTTGAATATTTGTTAATTTGTACAAATATTTTGCTCACTTGACATCATTTTCATGAATTATTACCATATACACTAGTTGTGATTTCATGTATAAAATAATATAATAAAAATAAGAAAAAAACCTTTTATTTATGTTATAAACACATACGTAGCGTATCGTGAACGTTTATGAGCCTATAACAACATGTCTATTATGCCCGACTGTATGCTCGCACGAAAATACCAAATCGTGATGCATCGGTATTTTCATGTTGACGATTTATTGACTGCTGTAGCAGACATTATATAACGAGATACATCCATGAAAGTATATTTTAGTCATTATAAGTACAATTTTCATTTTTGTATATTATGATTTATAAATAATGTGTAACAATTTCAAACGGTTGTTGTACATATTATATTCTATATAGAAACATTTATCGAAACTAATTATTTTGTTGTCATTAAAATAAAATATTTTTTATAGAACAATGTTAACATTTATTCGTCATTAAAAATGATATATTATACTCCATATTGTTACGAAAGTTTCGTATGAACGATAATAATATTGATAATTGACCAAAAAAAAAGTTTATAAATATTTATGCGCTATTCAGAACAAATGTTTGCGAGAGATCGAACATAATGGTAAACTATAAAATAAAACTTAACACGCCCACTGCTTTTTGATATTTGTTTCGACTGTTTAAAGTATGAGAATACCAGGAGAAGATCAAATATTATCAATTATTTAATGTTATGTTGTTATAATAATATGTCAATTGTACTAGACGTTTGTAAAATGGCTATTTCAAACCGTTTTTCTAATCTAATATATTCTGGTCGTATCTTATATATTATATGATGGTTAAATTGTTTTCCGACGATTATACGTTTCGGGTAAGGTTGCACAGGAGTAGCTCTCGGTGATAAAATTACGGATCAAGCAGAGTGATGTGCAAAGACTGGCGTTGGATCGTAACACATACAGTGGTCGCCGCTTATTGGACTCACTTTGGGACTTGAATATTTGAGTCCATTAATCGTATGAGTCAATAAGAAAAAAAAAAAAGTCCTTAAAATTAAAAACTTATTAATTTAAAAAATATAAAGTTCAGTTGCGATAGGTCAGTGGGTCTTTCAACAGGAGCTTCATCTTCTTTTGGACTGAGAATGAAACCACCGGTACCAACTTATATCACATTTTATAGCACGTTTGTTCAATGTATGTACACATATTCTTTATTTATCTTATTTTTAAATGATCCTATTAACCGGTGTGCGAGTCGGATAGACGGATTCTTTGCTGTGTATTAGTGTATGTGCAAATCGGAACCAGCCGTTTTGAGTCTAATAGACGAATGAGTCAATTAACCGTGAGTCTTATAAGCGGCGTCCACCGTATAATATATTATATAGACGCACGGTCGTGTCAAAGAGTAGGTATATATCGACATATCGTGTAGAATGTGGGACGCAAAAAGGTATACATTTCAACGGGCTGAAACGCGTATATATATAGGTGTACGTGGCGTGTACAGGTATTATGATGCGCAGAAAAATATGATGTAATAAGATTTTTTTTTTCGCCGTCTATATTATATATATATATATATACACGTACGTACATCGATGATGATGAAAATTCATCGTTTTTGCTGGTCATATACATATATATAATATTATAATATCGCATAAATGTATATGTATATAAAATACACTTTTCTCGAGCCGGAAGACCGCGTGCGCTGTGCCTACACGTACATGATAGACATACACACACATACACACATAAAATATATATACCCCGGGCTGCTGTTGTGGCGGCAGCGATCGTCTGGCAATTGGATACGGTCGGATGGACGTGTACACAGCGCGATCGCGTTAAACCGTAGCCGAACGATTTCACATCCAAGGTCCTACATATATATATATATATATATATATATGTATATAAGGGGGAAGACGGACAACGTGATGACGAAAAAAAAAATACATAATTTTCAGATTCCTCGGGTGTGTATATATATAAATATAGGTATATTGTATATAATGTTCGGCCGTTTGTCTATTATTGCTGTACACATAATATTATTATTGTTTATTGTCTACGCGTATGCGTACGTCGCGGTCGCTCGGTAGTCCAGATCGTGTAAAATTAATATTTAAAAAAATAAAATAAAATCCATAACCGGAAGTACGGAACCCTCCACCACCGCCGCCGGCGTGTCGATCGGAAGTCATCTACGCGAGATTCACGTTGTATACGTTTACATACAGTTCAATGAGACTGCGTCGTAAACGGTATTAAATATATAATATATACATATACGCATAGTGCGTACACTTTTTTTCCTTTGCAACCTACAATCGATCTGCATGTACATAATATATAATATACTACGGTTATTTTAATTTTGTAAATGTCATTTCGACGTTGGAAGTCAGATGATAAAAATTACATATTAAAAACAGAAAAACTGTTCCTACATAAATAAATATACTAATCAAAAAGACAAGTGTATAAATTAACTAAATTAACGTACAAACCATAATAGTTGTAAATTATAATTTTTAAATTTTAAATAACAAAAAAAAAAATTTAAAATTTAGCCTATAATCATTAATAGTAATATAATTATTATTTATTTTTGTCGAAATTTAATTGGTATATATTGTTTCTTTTTTTTTTGGGAGGGGAGTACAACTTATTGTACATAAGTAGCCTCGCCAAAAAAATACATCCAGAGTTGCCACTGATATAAACAGTCTAACGGGGAAAACGAACGAAAAATTAAACCACAGCAGATGCGTGAATATTATAATACTATATGTATACCTACAGGCGTGATCGAATACCTAATATTTTTTTTTCCAAAAATTTTCACGATCATAAATCAACGACACGATATAGCCTAATATTACGTTTTATATGTATAATGTACGCGCCTACAGTTAATCGACATGTATATCGCCATACGCAGTGGGGCAACTAGGATTCTTTCAATGGGAGTGTTGTCCACTGCTGCAGCATTTACGTACAACATGATAATGGTTCTCTCAATTTGTTTTTCCAAAAAGTTAATGAACGTAAAATTTTAAACGTCTGTACGGGTTTTATACTGATTTCTGAACACATCATTATAGTGTCTGACTTTCTGTGGCTATAAAAAGTTTGCACTGAAAATTTGAGTATAACAAATTTTAAATTACAAAATCTCATCGTTTTTTTGTTTTTCTCTTTCACTGACTTGACCGTTTTATAATTTCAAATGTATCATTATATAATAGTATAGGCAACTGCAATTTCTCGGTGAAAACTGTTGTAAATTTGAAAAATAGAACATTTGTGCCCGCAATGTTCATTGAATGGGATTTCCTTGAAATTCGGTTCAGACACCCAAAACACCCTGCGCCACTGCGTCCATACGCACATGCATTGCCGGACGGTGGACGTGCAGCAGTGTGTAAAATGTATACAGCACAGTTCGACCATGTTAATTATGTAATCAGTGGCGTGTATCATATATATATATAAACCGTAATGGGGTGCCCCTGCCCTTGAAGCCTGACCTCGTAAATTCAATGCGCGTATATTATAATACAACTATTACCTATAAAACTATAAAAATATTGTTACAATAATCGTAATGCAGTGCAATATATAATAACAATAATATCGCGTTTGTAATTTTTCACTTGGATAATGTTTCGTTTTCATCAGCGGGCGTATAGGTCGTGGTTATATTATGTATAACGTCAAATGTAGAGCGCAAGACCAAATTTTTTTTAGGATTTTTTCTACTTAGGACCGCGCCGCTGCACAGATCGTAACCGTTTGACCGCCGTAAATAATATGATATTATATATTATAATAGTTTTCTATAGTGGTTCTGCACGAGAACACGCGTGTATAACGTATATATATATATATATTCCTGTATATACGTATACACACCTATGACGACGGAAATCCGATACGCGTATATGTCTCTCGTGAGTATTCATTTTTTTTCTTCGTTTTTTTTTTCGGTTCTTTTTTGCGGGCTATACTCGCAGACGTGAAATTCAATAGCGTTGCGTTTTCGGGTTCTCTCGTCTACTTATTACTGCTATATACGTATATTACAGAAGACTGTGCTCTGATGCACTAACGGCAACGGCGGCAGGTCTCTATATTATATCTAGACACGTCACGTCACGTCGTCGTCTTCGCCGTGCAGATTTTTCCACCCGTTCCCTAAAAACACCGTCGTGCACACGCGTACCGAAAACATACCACAGCATACAGCGCTCGTCGTATTTTACTGCACGTGTACGATATACAGTATATTATATAATACATATGACGTGGTAAATACTAAGCAAACGCGAAATCCCCTCCCCGTGTCCCCTCCCCATCCCCATTAATACGAAAAGATTCTTCGCTTCTATATACTATTATAAGGGGGTAATATGAACGCACGCGCACGCAGCGACATGTATATTATTATTATTATGGCCATCCACCGCCGCCAACATCTGTTGTTGATCTCATCAACCGACGGATAACTCCCCGGCGCGTCTGTCGTCAACGCGCGAGGAAAATAGAAACCGTATATTTTTCTCCAATACATATACTATAATATAACGAACCGACAAAAGTCATATACCTATATACGCGTATATTAAAATATAATATATTCAGTTGTGTTACCATAGGGCATGCTACATGTATAGGTAATTTTAAACTATTTAACGTTTTACCAGTAGAGAAATTGTACAAAAAAAAAAAAAATAACCATCATTTTCATAATTAAAAATTATGATCGATGGGTGGACGTATATAGTAAAACATTTATAACAAAAGAGAAAATACAGTATATGATGCTAAAATGTCTTATTCTAAAAAATCATTCAAACATAAATTTTTTTAATTATCTTGGACCTTTATATTTCAATTTATTGCCAATTAATATTGAAATAAGTATACATGCTAACACTTGGAGTCTTAAAAAGTCGAATCTCAAACAATTTATTGTTAACTGATTAGTCACTTTATTGGACTATTATTTATGTATATTGATTAATTTGTGTTTATGTACTGAAACTTTAATAATGTGTTTTTTTTTATGTTTATACTATTGTTCGATTATTATATTAATTATTAGAATTTGTAACTCCCTAACATCATCACAAGCTTTGCTTATAGGTGGTAAATAGATTCATTATATTATTTATTTTAAATTTGTCCCTTTGAACTCTGTGTAATTTATTCACGCCGTATGCTCTCAACTTTATTTTGAAAATTTACGGGTATACTGCATATACTTTCAGGCAGTCCGTGAAAAATATATAATATAATATAATATAACAATTGATTTATTTTTACACCAAAATGTGTAGATATACATCACAATACAGGAAATGTATAAAATCGATATAATTTTGTAAAAATAAATATAATATGTTATAATTGAATATATATTGCTTTTATACAAAAATGGGACTATGAGGCCCACCGCTTACTTTTTAATAAGTATTCATATCCTCCCCTTCCCCGAGAAAAAGTTCTGATAACGTATCTGCTCTCGCGAATATTGCGAATATTGCTAAAAAACTGTGTATAGCGGGCAATAGGCATATAATTAATATACGTATTATTATGTACGCGTCGGAAAATGCTGAAAATAATAAACTCGCGTTCGAAACGTACCTATGTACATATTATAGCCGCTTTATACGGTTTCTATTTTTGTACTCTAATTCGATATTTATACGCATATATTATACATTTACATTATATATTGTATAAACGTTTACTGCGAGATATTATATATATATTATAATACATATAGTTTCAATTCGTAAACTCGACGTGCAATACGTCATTGTTTTTTTTTCTGTCTCATTCGTATTTTCTGCCCTCGTCATCGACAAAGTTTTTAATTTTACGCAAATAAAATCAGGAAAAAAAAAATCCATCTGACACACTTGCTGCAGTGTTCACGCTTACATACAGACCGAGCACGTTTCGTTAACGAATAAATGCATTCGGAATGATATCGTCAGCGAAATATAAAATTCATTGTGCATGCGCACACGCGTATATTATATTATACAAACGCTCTCATTATAATACAAAAATATACACGAGCGCGAGTAAAGGTATACCCGACTGTAATGCTGCGTGCTCCGGTGTACGTCGAATTTGCATTGTGTGCAGGCAGGTCCGTGGTGTGTGTTGTAACGCGCGATCGGACCGATAAGGTCCGATTTTTGTAATCGGAATCATAATAATACGAACCGAAATTCAAATTTTCAATTTTTCGAATATCGTTAAACGAAAAATATGCATCGCAGCCCCCCCCCACGCGTTATTGCCGGTTGGAATAAATACTCCTACTGTATTCTGTACAGCAGTGTTTCCCAACCTTTTTACCACCACGGATCACTTTTCCATAGTTGAATATATTGTAACTTTGCCCTTCTGCAACGAAATTCTTCAAGTTTCGTACCAGAATCAAACATATTTTTGCAGTCAGTGTCATTTTGCAGTTCGATGACAGCTTCTGGAGGATATTTTAGAACTTCAACTTTTGTACAAAAAGGGATTTGAATTATTTTTGAACATCATGTTACCTTCGCTCCTTCCGGAAGGTGACGAATGAATTCAGATTTTAATTTTTCCAGGTGTTTTTTTTTTTTTGTGTGTGTTCTGTTGAATTTCGATTTTAATAATATAGTAACATAATATTAATCGTGATAAAAATTTATGAGAGGACCACCGGTTGGGAAACATTGCTATATATACGTAGTATAACATCGGGAGGACATTTTTTATTTTTCCTCCGTCCCACTTTGATTGTTATATTACTGCAATGTCGAAACAATATATTATTAACATAGAACCACGGTACAACTGTACGTGTGTATAATATATATGATACTCACGTACAATTCGACCAGAATAATTTCGCGTTAATCTGTACGCGTCATGGACCGTTTAGGTCCGTTTATACTTTTTTTTTTATTTATATTTCTTTTTCACATGCAACAAACGCGACGGATCGCGGCTACGATACACCCGTATAGGAACGACTACCTATATATTATACGGTTCTTATAAACCATACAAAAATATATTATAACGATTGGTAAAAAGACCGGGCGTATCATGGCAAATATATAATATTACTACACATACATACACACGTACTCTCACCATTCAAGCACACACGCGTCTGCGAGAAGAAAAATAAAACTACGTGTTGTATTATTATCATTATTATATTATTATAATATACTCTGATTGACGGCAAGACCTGCACGGAGTGTCGTCTCGTAACATATGTGCGTCGTCGGATGACGGGGGCTAATCCGTGTCCGACTTATCTATTAATGATGACACCCACTCGTTCCCAGAAAAAAAAATAAAATTAACATAATATTATACAGCTGTACATAACGGTCGCGGACGTGCGTTACACCGGGCTTACGTGGAATTATATACGAATTCTATAATTCTACATGCCTACCCTACACTCGTTGAACAGATTCACATTATTATCTATATAATACGTCACGATGTACAAGAATTCGTCTTTCGACGTTATACCTATTGGTCGCATACGATTCAGTCAAATCGTAACATTACGAAAACGTATTTCGTAATTCACGCTCAATCGGAACGTATACAGGCTTACGGCAGTTGCTGTACCGATTTGCGGTGTCAGAAAGAAGCAGTTCACGTGTCCATTTCCTCATCTCGTTTACGGCGTACAATAATAGTACGGCCGGTAAGTTCTTACAGCGGTTTATCAATAAGAGACGTACCTAAAACTGCAAATAACTCCAACCGTAACACTGGTCTAAGGATAAATAAAAAATAAAATATAAAATAAATGTCACGCTACTGTACATCCGTCCACACATAGTAGGCAAACTGCCTGGAACAAGCAATTACAGCCTTTCCCGACATCAATGCAATGAATCAACGACCTTTTGGCGTCTACGGTGCAAGTCTGTCCGGGTAGGTTTTAGGTTCATTGCATTGCAAAGACAAAATAGTGACTGACGTTCGACGGTGAGCTCACCGCGGTATTTTAATATGAGTAATGTTGTGGAAAAAAAAAAAAATGTTGGTAAAAAGAGTCGAAAGAAAGAGTTACGTTTCACGATGAACAGTGATTGAAAATTATCTCACCAAAAATAGAAGAATTGATTTAATTCATAGGTAAAAACTGTTAAATATCCTATATTTTATTTTAAATAATATTATAATAGGTATTATGATTATTATAATTATTAACTTTATTTATAATTTAAAATAACAAATTTATCTAAAGTTTATTGTAGCATATTATATTCATAAATTAAATTAAAAATCAATTTTTGACAATCAAAAGTGGTGTGTGGTGGGTGGAGTGGATACCCCACTATTTACTTCACTGCAGATTATTGTCAACGCTACAAATACACGAATATTGCCAAACCCACGCTACGTCACCGTACTGCACAGGGATAACCTTGAGTTGGGTTCCAAATTTATAAAATTACACGAATTGGGTCCCAGCGTATTTTATTGAGTACATGAATTGGGTATATGTTTTTTAAGTACATGAGTTGGATCTTGGTTCGTGCTAGAGTAGCTCGCGTGAAATTAAAAAACGAACAAAATATTTATATTTCTGGAACTTTTCTACTTTATACCGGACACTTGAATGTTCATATTGTTTTTTTCTAAATCGATACACTTGAACGTTTTGAAAATGTAGGTGAAAAAGAAAATTGAGGTAATAACTGGGTTATGGGCCTCCTCGCTCGCTTGCTACGTGAGCTCACTGCGGAACTTAAATCGAAAATAAATCCCTTGATTTGTTATGAAAAATCACGTCAGATTGGTAACAGAACAGAATAAAATACGTTTTGGGTAAAAAGTCGAAAAATATTTCAACGCGGACCCAACTCGGTTTAATCGTAGCGATTAAATATCCAGGGACCTAACTCGCATTTTTCCCTGCAGAGGACCTTACGGTAACACATCTCAGCGTAGACGTATAATATTGTGTAGTGGCGTGCCTGGAGGTGGCCTTTCTTAACGTGTTCCGTCAAAGTCCACGTAAACTCTACCATTTTTTTCATAGTCCACTGCGAGTGAAAAAAATATTACCTAAATCATACATGCAATACTTCGTGATAATCCATATTGTGTACGCATAATAATTTTGTTATGATAATGTATGTAATTCATAGGTGTTGCTCGTGTACACTATATTATTATTCTTTAAAATATTTGATCCGCGCGATATGTACATTACATGCATAATAATATGCAGTAAACGGCCAATTCGTATACCTACGGTATAATAATAATGATATTGCGACGGTGCAGTGCTTGTGCGAATATCGCGGTTGCATCTTCTCCGTAGCCGTATATATAATATATAATATAGTATATTTCTTTCTCTATCTCTTTCTCTCTTTCTTTCTTTCTCTCTGTCTCTCTCTCTTTCTCTCTTTCTTTCTTTCTCTCTGTCTCTCTCTCTCTCTCTCTCTTTCCGTCCGCTGCAATTCGCCGATAACGCGCTCTTCCAAAAAGACACAAATCAAATCTCGGAACACGTTTTCACGTCCACCCCGGGCCCCGAACGACAAAAACGGTCATCGCAAACACGCGACCCGTCCATGCAGTCTCGTAGTCGATCGCATCATGCAGACGCGATTTGCCTACGTTATTATAAAATAATATTAACCGCTTTATCCTCGCCTAGACGATATAATCATCATATTGTATACCTACGTGTAGGTACTATGATACGATGTATGTGTACGTATATTATAGTGAATAAATCAATTTCGCGTTGCACGCGCGTGCGGTGTACAAAGAGCGTTTTATCTGCTTTAATTGGAAATAATGGTCACTGCGTGTTGCCCAGCGTACATACTACAACGATGTGTATATTATTATATTGTATACGGTACACAAACGCCGTCTCTACAATAAACGCGAGAGAGTTGTACAAAGCCACTATACTATATATATAGCACGTATATTATTGTATTGTAAATGGTTCATTTTTATATATTATATACGTTTGTTGTTTCGGTGTAGGTATGCCTCATGGCGCGTTGGAGACCGTATATCCCGTTTATTATACCATATATTATAATAACATTATCCAAATATTTTGAGCGATTTTTATGTATACCTCATCATATATGTATTATAAACTATAGTATGTTTTGCCTTCGTTTCGGTTCCGTATTGGTTTGGTGTTTAACTGTGAAAAATCATGTCTTGTTCCTGGGGTGTTCTCGTCGTTTTAGACATCGTGTAATCACGACACTATAGTACAGGTACTGTAGGTTCGTTATTCGGATCGTCAATCGATTACCTACGATGTATTTTCAATAGATGTATCGAAGAATATTTAATGCGAATCCGGCTCAGAAACGAATTCCACTGGGTCAAACTTTCCATGAAGCGAATTCGCTGGCGTCCAGGTTTCAAAGGGATTAGCAGTTTCTCTCGCGTCTATAACAATAATTGTCCGCGTTTAATTTGCTGCCACCATGCGACCTGAAACCGTAATAACCGTATGTCTACACGTATATACTACCATGATCACGCTAGATTCGTGCGAGTTTAGACTGTTTAGAGTTTGTGTGAATATATTCAATGTGTTTGATTACCGGGTGGTCTAAAAGTTCACTCGGCAATCGTTTCTTTACTTGTTAAAGTAATACTAATATATTATATTGTACACCATCAACTCCTTTCGAGAAGTTGCGACATTTTTTATGACCTTCTTATAGACGCGTAGTAAATCAATTCGGAACGATCGTTTTCATCTCACCGCACTAGGAATTCGTGAAATTATGAAAATATTTTACTGCGGATTTAACTTTTAAACGGGGTTTCTTGTATATAGTCCATCATGGACGTTCAACAAGTAAAAGTCGATGGTTACTTTGGGGTCCCAGAACTACATTTTTTTTTGCTTCTTATAATTGTTTTACTACAAACAATCCCGTAACATAATCATAGAGTTTAATACTTTTTTAAATATAAATATACAATTACCAAAATCAAATATATATTTTTTTTAATGGTTTAATGACCCCGCAGGAAAAGTTGTATTCCACTTTTCGGAATAAATGTTCTATAATATACAATATGTCAAAATATCTAAGAACAATCGATCGTTTTGCCGCGCCATATATAAATACAATGTAAATCATCGTATATACATGTAATAATATTATACTGTGGCGTTTACGCTTTTCTATCTCAAGACGTCGTATATTTTGCGTAAAAATAATCGTTAATGCGCGTGTTATACTATGAATATTATATTGCATTTACATTATTGTACATATATACTGACTGTATATAGTATGAGTTAAAACATTTATAAAATTTTCCAAAAGTGTAAATATGCGCGTAGAAAATAATCATAATAATATTATAACATATATATAGATTAGTGTGTAATTTTTGTCGGACATTTTATAGGCTATATGGTGCGCATAATAAAAAAAAAAAAACAACATAATAAACACCGCTTACACGCACGTTGCGCAAAATAATATAATATTATGTCGTCGACTAATCACGACGACGACGACGTTTTACATCAATATATTGGCTATAATTTATCAGACAGCCGTTGAATTTCTTCCGCGGAGGCAAAGAAGCTGACAATGTCGTGTACGTACCGAGAGTAATATAGTACGTATTCTATAGTGCATAATCGATGTGACGATAATTGGGAGGGTATTTGGTCCAATCATTTAAAACATATTTATTGCGTCTTGCGTTCGAAGCGATACCGCCTTGGAAAAACAATATAATACAAGCGTATTATTGTGTTAGTATATATAATGCTTACATTATTAATCCTATTATTATATGCGATGTTCGCTTTGTTTGAACATTCGTTCACTCGATCAATGGTGTACAGTATTATTCTAATGGTATGCATTATATATATACGTGTATGTATGTGTATGTGTGTGTTTGTTTGTATTTTGTACCAGTTAGTATAGTAATGATATAGTGATATAGTACAACAGTGATAATATTTCATGGGATCACAATGGAACGCTAAAAAAAAAAATGATAATAAATAACATATACCAAATATAATAATATATTGAAATAAATAGTGAAAGATGTTTAACGCGTTTAAAAGCAAAATTTATTTAATATATTATATTTTGTAGTATAAAATAGAAGGCATCCGAGGCTCGATGAAAAGAATGAATCGGCCATAATATTAATGCATAATAATGTTCATAAAATATAATATATACGTCCATGTGATTTTTCGATACACATATAGTTTCGTTAAAAATAATGTAACCAATATATACTTGTGCGTAGGTATACGACGATGAGTGTTCCGAAAAAAAAACGCACTCTTTTTCTTTTCCTACACGCATGCAGCATGCATGCGCGCATAATATAATATTATGGTGTACAATAATTTTCTTTGTATACCTGCGCTCGCTCGCGCATACCTATTAATAAAAATAATTCTCGGTTGAAAAACCTCCACCACCCGACCTATAACTCTGCCATATACATTGGACTAGGTTGTCGAAAAAAAAAAAAAAACCAAGAGGACTTAAACGGTTCTCGGTTAATCCACATTAAGCCTCGAGGCGAGGAATCCAATGAAAATATAATAAGCTTTTTAAATTTGATAAGCCTGTTAGCACAGAAAACGAGTGCAAAACTGCGTCTGATTTTACACTCGATTTAGTAACTAGCAATAGCCGACGGAGATTCCTTCTTTCATTTTTTTTTTCCTTATTTTCTTTCATATAATGCGCGTACATATATATACATGGTTATACTTATTGCCCGATGTCTTTAAGGCGATTTTCGGTCTTAAAAACCGAACACAATAGCCTCCGCGTCGCGTATTTATATGTATGTATATATACGGTAATGCTCTCGCGCTAAACGACGATTCAGACGCGAATGGTCGGGCATTATTTGCGACTAACGAGCGGGAAATAATAAATAAATCGCGAGCAAACGGCATAACATTTTTCGCCGCGAAGGAAATGATGATAATAACAATAAACACCGTGTACGATACTGACCACCAATATAATATATTTATGTATATTGTGTATACGAGAGTATATATATATATATATATATATACGTATATACGCGCAGTGAAAGAAAATAAAATTTACCTCGTGTCAATTTAATATTATTGTACACGTTCTGTACATGCGCGCGTATCATCGTGACCATTGTCGCGGTTACACTACACGCGTATATTATATAACGGTATTACGCTTATTGGTGCACATGTAAAAAAATAAAATATAAATATAAACCTCGCGAAAACACCCTTTAGACGTGACGGAATCATTCTACATCCCATACACAGTACACACACACACACACACACACACACACAAACGAAATCCTTATACACGTACACACTCTCGTATAATACCTGCTTGCACGCACGTACGTATGTATAATATGCTCGCACGTCTATACTACGACTTACACCCCCTGAAGCTCATGTTATAATAATAATAATATACATAAAATATGAGAACGCGTTCCGAATCAGTGGTCGTTTGTTTCGAATTTCCCCTTTACGGTACTGCGCGAGTAAGCATTATTTTTTACGTATTTGTATATAACACACTCTCGTCGTATACGATTTTTGCGCTCGGATCGATGCACGATATTATATTATTATTGTAATCGCGAGTATCTACGTACAGTACTATTATGCCTTATGTGCTATTATCGGGCGGTCGGTGATTGGGCCACATTTTATCTAACCGCTTCGAATACGAAATATTTGTTCCCATTTTACTACCCGAAGATTGGATCATAAAAGTATAGGACACAAAATACACGATTACTACGGATAACATTTATTAAATAATTATAATTTTTCGTGTAACAAATAAAAATATAATTATTTGTTTAACTGGATACAGATCTTATACGCATTCAAATTGATTTTTTCCATTCTTCATATTTTTGAACTTCATTCGGAATAAAATGTTGTTGAACCTATAAGTTCGTTTTCTTGCTTTTATTGCTCCTACACATCTAATCTTAGCACAAACACCTGATTGGAATTGCAATAAAAAATTAAAATAAATTATGAATATTGTGATGTGGTACATATTATAAAAATTATCTTCAATGGCAATCTTTCTTAATCTTTATGAACTATAAGCCTTTAACTATTTTTATCCATTTTATTTAAATAATTTGATGACGAATAATTTATTACCTATTGTCTTTTGATAATGCACGCTGTCACTTTTAATTGTATTAAAATTTATAATTTAAAATAGTGGCCCAGTCGCCGTATACGGTTTTTTTTTAAAAATAAGAAGAATTGTGGCCCAATTCCTGGACGAAAGAAAAATATAAAAAAAACTGTAACCACCAAGTTTGGTTGACTTTAGTTTGGAAAACTTTACAGTAAAAAAAAAATCAACAAAAAGCGATACACAATACTTAAATATATACTACTACGTCAATGTGCGATTGTAAACGTATAAATACACATCACGATCCTATATCTGACCATGCGTTTGTCCGACCTTGAGTACGCGAGATAATCTCTGCAGGGTAATGCCGGAATAGAATAATAATAATAATTATGAAATAATAACGTAGATTGGCCCGATTAATTATTTTGATACAAAGCTAGAGACACGCGTCAAGAACCGATTGAAAAACAGGAACGGATTGCTGATATTGGTGAATCGTTATTTTAAAATATAATTGTACGGCGTTGGCTTCGTAAAATGAACATAGCGATAATAAAGACATAATGTAATGGTTTATCACTGAAAAACTTAGTGATAAAAAAAAAATTGAGGTCGTTTACTTCTTAGAGTATATTATTTTATGGTTTGCTTATACATTATGCATTTGACAAATAAATAAATAATTTTATTACTAACTATAAATATTATAATAATGATAATATACAAAATCATTAGTAATATGTACCTATTATTATAAAAAAAAAAAAAAAAAATGATATACCTCGCAACAGTTTACAGTTGTTCAAAAATGTAAATAAACAGTCCTAATTTTTCATCTATGTTGGATCGAAAAACTAAAGTTTAATTAATTCGATGCGTTACACTATCCATTTCAATATTATCCATTCGAGTGTTACCAAAATAATTTCGCAGTCAGGAATATAATTAAAAAAAAATAAAAATAAAATCACGTGCAAGTATATGTACATAACGAACTACCTTTGCATCTCGATATCAATTAATTCAATAATAACAGTTGGCATTCATATCATCATTACAAAATGTGTAGTGTAATGTTTTAGTAATATTAGTATACAAGTATCCAGTTTGTGTTTCAAGTTCTTGTACGGTAAATTTTTTATGACAAATAATTAATTATTTATAATTAAGTTAATTATTTGTTTGTCATAAAAAATTATATATGTATGTATGTATTATGTATTGTTTGCAAAAACAAAACGAATTTCATTGACAATATATCCGATTTCGTCAAAATATGTAATACCATTGATTATAAATACTAGTATTTATAATCAATGGTAATACCTACCTGTTCTGAGTGTTTGCAATACTTCACTTTGTTTAGTAAATTTTTTTGTATATAGGTGAACGCCCTAGGATTGGTGACAATTAATCCAAGGGATAATAATGCAAAGGTCGCGAGAAACGCTGCTCTGTAGTACTATAGTACGTACGGGTGACAAGTCCGTTATAAGCTTTCGACGTTTTCCCAAACACTTATACGTGCTTATCGATTACGATTATTATTAATATATGACGGTGATCGTCACGCGGGTATCGGTCTTGGATGTACAATAGTTTAATTGTAATAATATAGATACAATAATAATCAAACACGCGGTGACGTAAATACGCGTTCTATACGCTCGCGACGCCATAAACGTCAGCGAGTTATTTTTTTATCGCTGTTATAAACGCAACTACAAACATATTGATGCGTGCTGCAATATTCGTAAATTTATGCGAATTTGTCGTGGTAGGCACTGGGGGAAAAAAAAAAAAAAATAAAAAAAAATATTACAAGGGATTTGGACGTAAAAATAAATATGACGTTTTTATTTTGTGTTTCAGTATATTTATCACTGTAAAATAAAACATATTGCATATTGGTATTAGGTCGTGTCGTTGTTATTAATTTTTGTTTTACCGAGTAAATCGATATTCATATAATATTATACATGATTATTATTTCATTTTACTGGCGTTAAATATATATAAGTAGGTATAATCGTTGATTTTTTTCATACCAAACGTGTTCCAAATGAATAATTAGTTCTCTGAAATGCGTAAAAAAAGAGGTTTAAGCATTAAAAGTTTTACATTATCTGGAAGTTTTTTTTTCGGACAAATTGTTTAATTCTCTTTTCGACGGATGCTTGTTAAAAACAAAAGAATATATAAATTTTTTCTTTATCAGATTAGGATTTTTTCTCCTCGATTCCAAACCAGAATCGGTTTCAAAGAAACGTAAAGCAAAACAAAATTAATTCGCCCAACGGGTCTTTTAACCCCCTATATGTACATAAAATACGTAAAAAAAAGGCACGAGCCTCGAGCACGAGTCAAAAATAATAAACGTAAAGAGAGAAAAAAAAGTACAAATAGTCTATTGCTGTAAAGGGGCTACTGAATTGTAACACGCGTCGATTTTATATAATTTTAACTATTAAAAAAAAAACCGTTTTTTCTCTTCTTTCTGGCAAAAAAAAATAAAAAAAATAATACCCAAAAACTGTTTTTTCCCTTCTTTTTACACAATGAATTGAACAATAATATCCATTATAATGGATTTTTTTCCTGTGCACACCATAACCGGTTTCGCACACATCGTGCATCCCATGGGAACGTGTTTTTTCCCCAATTTTTATCCGTCCATCCCCCCGAATACGTCACCCCAGACCGGACACGTTTCCGTTGATTTTATGCCGCACATTGCGTGTATTCAAATTTCTGCACACACACACACACACACACACACACCCGATTTGCATTGTGTACGCAGTGAGTGCATGAATGTTTTTTTTTCCTGCATTTATCGCAACAGGTATTGGACGTGGCGCATGCAACGGACGTAAATTCTATAAAAAGACGACACCCTATTGCGAACGAGAAAAAATACAGATCGTCGTCGCACATTTTTTGGGGACGAAAACCGTTTTTTTTCTTCTTTTACCCCAAAAAGCATAAAAATCCCCCAAGACAAATCTTCGTTTCCTGGTTGACTCTTAACGGTTTTTATTTTTAGCCGTCAGATAACGGCTCTCCTCACTGCAACGCGCGGTCCATTATTTTTTTTTTATCTTCGTTATGAATATATTTTAAGAATATATATTTTTTTTCGTCTACAGTGCATTATATATTGTATTGTTATTGCTCCGAAGGACTTATTTTATAACGAAATATGTATATTTAGGTAGACGGTCCACGTTTTCTTTTCTAATTTTCTGTTGCAGAGACCCCGATTTTATAAATCAATAACGCTTTTTCGTATTATATTAAAACGTTGACGTTATACATTTAGTTATAATCGATTTTAATCTATTTCACTTCGTCGATGCAAAATTAAATCGAGTCATGAGGTTTCTTACGTCCAATTAAAATTAAAAAAGTATAAAAATAACACGTGCATCAATTTTTCGTATAAATAATATTAATGTAAGTGTGAAAATGTAAACACGAAAATGCTGTGTGTATATTAATTACGTTGATTTAATTAGAAAACATGGTCTTTGGATTTCTGTTCTGTCAGAGGAAATCTAAGGTGTGTATATTGCAATGTTATTCGCATAAATTCTCTGACCACAGTTTAATTATTGCAATATATATTTGTGTATAATAAACGATCGATTACGATAATTGCAGCGCGAGTATGAGAAAAAAATTATATTCGCGTACAGTGTATATATATATATATATCGTTCCATCAAGTGGATCTCGTTCGAACGCGAGTTATTCTGAGGTCTAATTTACTCGGGGGTGTTATTTATTTATTTTTTTATGAACATTAATTTTCACGCGGTAGCCATTTGTTTTCCGAACCCCGGAATACACAGGACCCTTCGCGGAGTTTTATTTTTAGCAAAAATGAAAAAGAAAATGAAAGAACGAAAGAAATGGGGGAATGCAAATGAATAGCTTGTATATATATATATTTTTTTTCATCCCCCGCAACTTCTTTTTTACCATCGCCGTGCGTGCAATAACTCTAGTCTTCAAGAGGGTGCCTTCGTTTCTTAGCCTCACGGCCGACCATCTGGTTTCCACCCTTCGTAGCTGAGGGCTAAAAATTCGTCTGTAAAAACGCACGCGGCTCGTTCTTTTTTTACGCCAAAAATATACACCGACGGAAAAAAAAACCATACGTGTAAATATAAATGTGTGAAACACGTTCTGGCCACCGCCGCGTTTCCATCGACGCTGCAGCCGACTGATGCCGCCGAGGTGTTTGGGAAAAGAAAAAAAACGTACCTACATAATAATAATAATAATAATAATACAATACGCCTAAATAATAATGAACTACACCTACCCTTCGAATACATATATTATATATTAGTGTGTATAGAGAAATACCTGACTATTATGTTTGGCGGGATTATTCTCTGATGGTCAGCATACACACACACACACACACACACACACACACACACACACACAAATACATGCTGGCCCCCGAGGTTTTCATGACAGTTATTGTTAATGTTAGACACACTCGTCGGTTTAATATAGAAATATAATATTTGTACTTTTTTCTTCCGTGAAAACATCGTAAAAAAAAAATCTTTGAAATTCTTTAAAAAAAAAACGCGACCGCTGCAGTGGCACTGCGCGAGCTCTATACTTTTTTATATCAACCAATTATTATACATGGGCATTTATGCTATATTGAAATCGATTTTCATACGTAATAGCACATAAGTACACCGGGCATATATATTATATACGTATACACGTTATGGAAAAATAATTGCTTTTCGTTTTCATAAAATTATAATATATTTCTTGATAACTGTACAACCGTCTTTTTGTTGATATCGTGTTATTTTAATCGCTATTATTCGACAACAACGCACAATCCACCCGTATATATTTCTATATATAATATACATAAGTATATATACTATGGTATATTTATACAAGTATGTAGGCTTTTTTTATATAAAAGTTTTTATACAATTTTCGCTGTCGGTGTTCTATCGCGCGTATCATAATAGTTTTCAAACAGAAACATATATTATATAAATATAATTGAATTGTTAGAAAAAAAAATAAAAAAAAATAAGAAGGCATCATCATTAGTACAGTAGCAGATGATGAGGTACGTTTAAATATCCCGGCTCAAATAATATATCAGTCGATCGGGGGAGTCGGTAAAAGAAAAAAAAGTCACAACAATAATCTATGTAGTATATATATATATATATATATATATATATATATATATATATATATCATTATTATTATTACGAGTGTGTCGATGTAAAATATTGTTTAAAAAAAACATATTAGAAATACCTACAAATATATATTTATCATCAATTGGTTTATTATCGATTGGATAGGATGACGCGCGTTAGGACCCCTTTGGCTATTGATTACGATATATTATTGTGTAAGTAGTGTACCTGCGCGCACGTATATATATTCTATATATGTATTATTATACGAATTGCCCTTAGAGCACGCGAATTCTGCTCAATGGTTTACGATATGATTTTATTTTCATTTTTTTCTTTTTTTTTTTGTTCACCTACGTGCTGCGGTAGGAGGGGCCAAGAAGACGCAAAGACGAACGTACGGGGAAAAAAGTAAAGACACAATAATAATAAAAAAAAAAAACAAATAAAAACAACACTGGTCGTACGCGGCGCGGCAACAACGCGAGCAACAAAACAAAACAACGAGAGAGAAAAAAAAATGTGTCGTTCATTAAATTACCCCCCTCGAACGGTGCAAGAGAGTAGGTACTTTGGGAACATTTTTTTCTATACTGTTGATAGAGAAAAAAATATGTATTTTTTTCCTTCTGTGTTTTTTTATTTTTACGGAGGAACAAACTATTAAATCGTTTATACTCGACTTTTTTATTTATTTATTTTGTTTTTTTTTTTTGTTGTTTTTTTTTTATATTTTTTATAACAGACACGCGACTTACACCCCACTTTGCGGACGCGCGCGATTTGACGCCCACTGCACAATATACACATCATATTTAAGCTGTATAGTTAAAAAAATTGCCTTTTTTTTTCTCATTGTACATGTAATACGTACGCGCGCACTGGAAGGATAATACACAGTGATATTCCATATTAACGTAATTATACTACCGCAAGCGACCGCGTGCGCTTATATAGTATAATGTGTGTGTGTGTGTGTGTGTGTGTGTGTGTGTGTGTATAAACTTCTACGCGCAACGCGATTTACGACATAATAATAATAATAATAATAATAAGTAATAATAATATTACATTAATCGTCTCTCTTTTATTTTCTTTTTTTTCAGCACCGCACGATGCATATACATTAATTAAAATTAGAGTTATTATTACGTTAATCTTTCTATTGAAAATACCTAATGTGTATATATACCTGACAAGTGTGTTGTGTTACGCATTTACGCATCTGCAGTATATTATAGTGTACCGTATTATAAATTATTTTTAAATGAATGTCAAGAATTTACATTTGCATGTACGAAATCGTATACTCGCACGATACACATCACGGAAATATTGTTGTACGCACCCTGCAGGTTATGACGCGGGCGGAGAAAAAATTATTTATTCATCGTATACCCATACATACACGTACCTATATACTTACACATGACGTGCTGTGTGACATATAAATGTTTTATATATAATGATGAAGTAACAGGTATGTATCTATATTTTATGCAGTTGTAGTGGTTGAACAGTTTTACATTTTTCTTTTACGAGGTTGATTGTTTCGCGAGTGCACGTGTATCCGTATTTGATCTATTATTCGGATTTATATAACTCGATAACTATTATGTACGATTATTGTGCGTTAACGGTACAGCGATATAGTATCCACTCTGATATACATTCGCCTGTTTTATATACGAATGATTTACGAGTGTATAATAATTATAATATATGAACAATTGTGTAGGGGAAAAAAATCTGTTTTCCGCAAAATCCTGAGAAAATTATCTCTTGTTGTATTCACATCATATTGTCTCAAAAATTGCAAAATGCGTTTACGTATTGAATATAATACGCATCGTGTTCGTCTAAACTTTATTAAGAGTAAATTAATTTCTGCCGGTATTCTTTGAATTTGCTTTTATACATGTACACATGACATAGTCTGAGGTACCGGGAAACGATATTTTATCATTCTCAAATTCATTTCAAAGTTGCGGAAAAACATTTTCAAGAATATACTGTCAAATGAATTTCTCAGGGTGCTGTCGGTGGCGTTTTACACGAGCGTTTTTCTGGGAATGTGCAACAGAAGATAATACTCCAAGTATATTATATATAAATATATATATATATATATATATATATACATTATACATATTTTCATTCCTTATACAATGTAAAAACAGAAAAAAAAACATTTAAATTTAATTTTATTTATTTATCTTCTTTTTTTTTCGCAAATATAATGATCGTTTAAATACAACTCGCAAGAGATTTCCGACGCGTTTTCCGCAAGGAGTTGACTTGGTCTTTATTAATATTCTCTTTTTTATTTTGTTAATTATATATCTCGTGTTGACTGAGTGCAAGTCCTTACGTGCGTTTTTCCCTTCTAAATTTTCTTTCTGTTTATTTGTTTTTGGGTCCGATGACGTTTGTGACTATTTACATACTTCTAATTATATATATAAGTCTATATTATAATGATAATATATATATATATATGATGTATAAATTAAGTATTTTATATATTTATATTATAACGAAATGGCAAATATATACATTTACGTCGTTCTTTTTTTTTTTTCAAAATAAGAAAATAAAGACTTGTGCTTCGTCTTAGCAACGCCATGAATAAGAATGTACAAAAAAAAGAAAAACGATATTGTTCTACAAACAATATATAATAAAACTGAAGCCTGAATTTAAAATTCGATTAACTCAATAACAACTTTAAACAAACATTGTATATTTATGTGTGGTAATAATATATGCATATACCTACATCATATACATGGATAATACATGTGCTGTTGACGAAATATTTGGGGAATTAAATTTGTTCAATTTACATGTGTGATGTAACAATAGGATAAAACACGTAAAATCACTTATGATGTTTTGTAACGCAAATAACGTGATTTTTGCATAAATATATACGTATATAACGCTGTAATATACGCCTGGTATAAGTTTTTTTTTTAATACTTGCGCACGCGTTTCAGATTTAATTTGGCACTACTGTTCGGTGAACGTTTTTGTATTACGGGTGTGTGTGTGTGTGTGTGTGTGTGTGTGTGTATGCAAATTATTCGATTCTTTTGCTCCCCACTGCGGCCGAAGAAAAAAAAAACGATTTTCAACAGAGGGGTGATCGGGCAGACATGTGGGCAATTATTGTTATTATAACTGTAGAGAAGTCCGAGCAGACCATATAGTATTATAATGTTACGACAACGACGACCGCGATGTTCGTTAAAACCATATACATTTAACTCAGCATACTATTATGTATACATACAACTTTTAAGATTGCGCGTTCGACCCGAGCAATCATACGCGTGTGTAACATTTTCTTCGTCTGTATCTGAAGTAGCTACTGTATGAATTGAGATGAAAACTGTTATTTTTTTCGTTCATAAAACGATTGTGTATAGGTTAATTTTTTTTCTGGTATCGTGAGTTTGTATCGTAAAACAATCGAACCCCATATTTTCGTCTATTAAGGATAAAAAAAATAATAATAGCCGACTATACACGCGCGGTAACGACCCTCGTATTTTTATTTAACGATCAACAAAGTGTGTTTACTTTAACTTGTTGTAATTCGTTTACAATTTTTTATTTTTTTTTTCTAGGGCAAATCGATCCCCCTCATCATATTATATGGTTTTGTGCATTTTGTTTTATATACTTTTAATTAAATATATAACATAACTTTGGGTTGAACATTTCAATAGTTTTTTTTTTTTTTTTTCGTTATTAAATCGAAAACATCCCTTGAATTGGATCTTATAATACATAGTACAATAAGCAAACCTTTGACATTGTATATAATCAGTAATTTATTTGAACGCTGTATGTACACGGTACACATGATATGTATATGTTATATTATGTAAAGCAATAAAGACCATGACGACCAATACTATATGCGATCTATAGAAAAATAATATTTTTTTTTCGTCTTACCATTATGGAGTTCATACATATTATATTATTTATTTTACGGAATCCCGAAGCGGAAATATCCTTGGACGTATCAAGGCCAATAAGCGATGTATATTCTTGCAGCTTAGTTCTGGTGTTTTAAATTTCAGGGCAATTCTTAAGGATTTCTTATTAGACACGAGTTTTCTGAACGAATATATTATTACAAAAACATAACTGAAATTATTGAATACACTGTGATAATCGTTGTGCGAGTGCATTATATTTTACAATACACGGTTTTAGAGGACGACGAACGTATTCATATATATTATATAGAATCAGCAAATTTCATTAAACCGTATAGCTATAGCCGTATAGATATATCGTTAAACCAATATTGCCTTAATAATATTATACATCATTATTTATTTTAATTTGTAACCAATCGGAAAGAAAAGGTTGATTTCTAATGAATTTATATTTTAAATTAAAAGTTACCAAGTATATAGTAGGTGCTATATAATATACTCACACGACAGTTTATTTCTAATTTCTCTTACACATTTCTGTTTTATAAGCAGTTTTTTTTTAAGTTTTTAACTAAAATAATTACATATAATAGTTCCTCGCTTTTGCAACGTCCTACACGTATGCGTTTATGGACAGAGAATGTTCACAGACATTTATATGTTTACATTGATTGATATGTGCTCATATGATGATGGACATAATGTTTATGTATTATTTATAAATCGAATGAGCATATATTATACTAATATGCTCATGATTATGCACCTATCAGTCAAGCTCTGAGGCTGATTCTCTTCCAGTTGGGCGTGATAATTTTGGTATCACTTTTATTCAGTGTTTGAAATGTTTATTCAGTGTTGAAGGTGCCTCACGGCTTTTTGGAGAACATATTTTTCGTATTCCATGGTAACACTCTAGGCTTCGTAGCACTTTTTATTCGCCCACCAATAAATAAATAATTCTAAAGTTTCCATAAACCGTTTTTTTTTTTTGTACATTATTTGTTTTTCTTTCTTATAATTTATTTTATAACATTTAAACGTGCATGTTTGTTTTATTATCTCTTTCCTTTTGCCCTTATCAATTAAGTTTTCAATTTAGTATCCAGCTAATTTAATGCAAGTGTAGTATTCTTAAGTATGATTATCTGTTTTTTCCTGTTCTTCATTGTACATTTTTCATGTTTTCTTTTATACCACATTGTAAAAGCCGTCCAGCGCTAATTATAATAATACTATCCTTAGGTGATAGGTTCGTATTATTGATAAGTTTACACATTGTGATTTTCACGCGGTAAATACTACCTATTCATATTTTATATTAAATATAGATAATGTGTAATAGGTATACGTAACATAATATTATATGTACCATCATGTGTACTGTAAATCGAATAAATCCTCAATTTATAAAATATGCAGTCGACATAACTTTACTCGTACGTAATATTATCTTCTGAATCAAAATTTCGCAAAGGTATTCATCACGTACCTATACATTTAGATAATTCACTATTATTTTATGATTACATCACGGATCTAATTAATATACTTCTAACTCAATATCATTATTTTATGCTATACGTTAATAATTATACTTATTTAAGATTAGAGAAATTGTAATTTTTCAATTGAATTGAACCTCTATTAACATTTTATGAATGCGCATATGCGACGATTAACCAAGTTTTTAATAAACCAGATCGTTATAATAATTACCTAATTTGATAAGTCATATCGAGTAAATACGTTATGGTTAAATCAATTATGAAACAAAGTTTTTCCATCGGTTATTATTGATATACGTGCCATGGTTTATACTGTAGTGATACAAATATAATAATGTTCCGAATTTATACTATTAATTGCTCGTAATTACTCGACACGTAGAGTATTTGTTTTGCTAGACCGCATGTTCTGTCCAGCAAACGAAACTTAAAACAATTAAAACTCAATAAGGTAAATAAAAAATACTTTACGCAGAACTATTGAATACGTATTTCAACAGTTTGACATATTATTGTATACTGCAGTATAGTTGTACCTAAACACGTTTTGTTCATCGTTGTTAATTCGTGTTCGTATTGTGTATTCGTACCTATTACTCATAATGCAATGTGCGAATCGCCGTTCTTTTTTTAAAAAAAATAATTATTATCGCGGTATATAAGATTTACTATTACACTAGACGTAAAGATTCAGAATAAAAATTAATATTATACTCCGTAATAATCCCGCATTGCGATCTAAGCTGTACTCGTAGGTTTTACATCCATGTGCACAGTTTATCAGATTAATCACTGCAAAGAACATCATTATAATATGCAATGTACTAATGTGTATACGTAAAAATGTATCCGCTAAATATATGTATATTATGACCAGTTATATTAATAGAGTTTAGCGGTACCTGCAGCGAATAGTACATTTAAGAGTGCGTGTTGATTTTCACGTCATCGTCGATCATAATGTTACATCCCTGTATAGTGGACAATAAAATAGATGCAAATATGCATTAGTGTTTATATTGATAAACGGATAAAAAACGAAAAGGGAAAAGAACGCGTCGCCTTCGGGTCACATCCTGCCAGCAGCGTTACAATATTGTATTGTAGGACAATCGCGCGCGCGAGCGCTGGCGCACAACCTGTTTGCAGGTTAATTATAATAAACAAAAAATGTATAAAGAAATAATAAACATGATAAAAATGAAAAGCGAAAAAAATACATTGCGCTCGTGTACATAATATTATTATTATTATTATTATTATTATTATTATTATCATGTGTATGTGTATACATACATATTGGGGATAGAAAAAGAAGAAAATAAAAAAATAAGAAGTTATGAATGAATATGTTGGCAAATAAACATATACACACACGGACCGTGCGTGCGTATGTGTGTGTGTACGTATATTATACGCACACACACAGGCGTATGTACACTTTTTAGTATTTTTTATTTATTTTTTCCTTCTTTATACCGATCGTTTCAGCTGCTGCTGCTGCTGCTGCCGCCGACACCGTGTAGTTGCCAGTGCACACACACACACACACACACACACACACACGCGTGCGCGCGCGCGCACACACACGGACGGCAGTTCTATTTTTTAACAACGCGCGCGAACGAAAAAAAGCCCACCGGCCGGCCCCTCTGCCACCGCCGCCGACACAGCACTCGCGTTCCCCCACCTATCGGATTTTTTAATGGATCCCAAACTACTACGGCGGCGGTGGCGGCGGCGGGTCCTTCAGCGGAGGGCAGTGGCGGCGGGGGGTCCGGCTCGCTCATTGTGACACCCTACCATCATCGCCGCCGCCGGTTTTTTTCTCTCTCTTTCTTTTTTTTTCTCCTCTCTTTTTTTACCCGTACACACGCGCGGTCGTGGCGGGAGTTGCGGAGGGGACCCCGCCGCCACCGTAGTCCATGGGTGGGACGCGTGGCGGGGTGCAACGGGTCCGTGGCGGCGGCGGTGGTACCGGGCTACGCTGTGAGGATTGGGGAGGGGTGACGGAGAGTTCTCGTCGACGGCGGCCGCCTAAACCGCACACTCGCCGAAACGAACCGCTCACGTACGGACCGGTGTCTGCGTGCGCGCTCCAAACACCGTGTATACACCGTACTGTGTTTTTAATTTTTTTTTTTTTTTTTTCGTGCGTCTTCTCAGTGAGCAATACCTACATACAATAATATATATTATGTACGAAATATCTATGCGAAACAATCAATTATTGTAGTGTGAAAGTTTTTTATATATATATTTTTTTTACAAGTTTTTTTTTCGTTTTTTGACTACATTTTTTTAAATTATTGTTCTCGTGTTCGCCGCGTACCGTCGCCTTAACCGATTTGCGTGTTCGTGTGAATGTGTGTGTGTGTGTGTTCGTGTCCGTCTCCGGTAAATTTCGGTTTTAGTATACGTATAATACGCACACACATATGTACTATTATACATAATATCCGACGTACGACCTGTGTGTAGGTATACCTGTACGCACGAACGTCGGTTGCAGTAGATAAAAAAATATTCGGTTTTTTCCTTCTCTCTCTCTTTCTCTGGTTATCATCAATTACCTCGCGGGCCGGTACACATGCGTCTGCACCGCCTGTTTTTCGCTGAGAAATCGAAGGAATCGCCGCGTTTTGTACGTTGATATCGTTTTACGATACCCCTCGTGCGCGGACTCTTTGAATATATCTTATAAAAGATACGTGCGAACACAACTGCCGCCGTTGCGTGCATAATATTCGTGTAGTATAATACTATATAATAATATAGTGCAGTAGTATCCATACGCCGTCGGAATGAAGTACGATTTCGCCATGGAGAACTGCTTAGGGACCGATTATCCGAACTTGCACGAGTTAAACAAAAACTGTTATGCTTTTTCGCCGGCCAGCGTGCAGAACGGACCTCAAGCCGCCGCAGCAGCGGCTGCCGCCGACGAGCAAACCATGTACAAGGTAAATTGCAATATTATTGATAATAATTGTAAGTGTAGTTTAAAGACGGACCAGAACCGCCGCCTGATCGTCGTAATGTGCACAACATTATAACTGCAGTGATTTGCTACATATAGTGTAACCGAACTATAAAACTTAACATAATATCGATCACGGATTTCCTCCGGGATTTTAGACTTGCTCGTCCACCACTCCCCCGTACGGCGACAATAACTAACGCTTCTAATTCCTATACCTATAATATATACCTGTATTATATGCGTTATATTGTTATACATGTTTTAAATAAACGATTATAATCGCCACGGACGTCTCGTCTGTTCGCCGTAGCCGCTGCTTTCTATTACTTTCGTCCGCCGCCGCTGCGCTGATTAGCCAGGGAATAGCCCATTGAGGTTATATTATGTACGTATAGGAACATGGAAAAAAACCAACTCTGTGCGTGTTTGTGTATACCCAAATAATCCCGAGATCACGGCGGCACGGTTACTAATGCGCGACCAGAACATGTCGGATAATCAATTATACTTGCTCTTTTTTAATTTCGTCGGTCGAATCGTCCGAGTTTTCCCTCCTGCTCTCGCCATTGTCTGTTGGTTAACGAAAACCAATATGTACATTTACACATCATGATTGTCATAATCGTACACAACCGTACAGCCTATTATTATTATTAGTGTGCACACGCGCATATACAGTATACACCTATACCGACCTATACTACCGCTGTGTATAAACAGCAGTAGTGCAGTCCTATATTGCGACTAGTCCTACGAAATTGTGTAAAAGATAACTTATGTATGTATAGACACACGCTGTGCCTTGTACGAACATTATATTCTTGATTTTCTTTAAATTTTTTTAAGATGAATGTATACTGCAGGTAGTCCAGTTCTCCGGAAACGGGTGTCAACAATCGCAGGAACCGTACCCATAACATATAATGTATAACACTATAACGTGCTACTGTTGACCTGCCTTTGGCTTTCTATTATAACATTAGGTGCTCTAATATTATATACTCATAAGGATCTCCATTCTATCTATGCGTTTCCGGGTCCAAAAACTCTGGTGTGGTGTATCACCCATTTATGATTAATGATGCACCGGCGTATTCGCGAAGGCGTATTAAATTAACTATTTTTTATCCCTATATATTCATTATAGTGATGTGTACATAATGTACGATATTATATTTAGTGTGTGCAACGTATATGGGTATAGGCAGGTTACCACGATGAACGATGAGCAAAACATATTTTGTGCGATAACTGCATGAATTTTTATTTATATTTTTTTCAAAACCGACGACCGACCTACATTTTATTCGTCTGACTAGTAACGATCGGGCGCGTAAAATGTCATTACATAGGCTAAAATATAATTCAATATAAGCCACTTATTACTGTCGCTATGCACACCGAAGCTGTTTTCGCGCGCCGTGTTCGCACACACCATCACAAAGAATACGACGAACCGCACGTTCGAATCATAATGCGCTAACTATTATATTGAGTGCACTGTACGTACATGTAATGTAATTATAATAATAATAATAATAATAATAATAATAATAATAATATTATTATTATTATTATATTCGACGCGCTAACTACGGTGTCGCCGCGTACTCATCATTCTTGTGTACATATACTATTGGTATACTATACAGCCGTACTGCGTTATTGTACACAGACAGTTGCCCGTGCATAGAAAAAATAAATAAAAAAAAATATATAAAAAAATCAATATAGACGTTTTACGAAACGTGTTTGATATGCGGTAAAAAATAAAGCACCCGCAGGATAAATGTTCTAGTCATGTACGAGTGTGTGTGTTTGTGTACGTGTGTATGTACGAGGCGCGCGCGCGTGTGTGTGTGTAAGTGTCGGAGCGTAAGTAAGTAAAAATCGCGGTGGCGGTGGCGGCGGCAGCGTTGCCAAGTCGCGCGGCTGGCGTACAGCGGGGTGTCCGCCGCAGATAATAATAACGTCATGGTGAAGTTGTCGTTATCACCACCGTCGTCGGTTTACGCACATAATAGTAATAATAATAATAATAATAATAATAATACGTGTTAATATTGTTATAAATTTACGTTTAGATAAAAAAAAAAAAAAAATCAAATCGTAATGTTACGCGCGTTGCGGCCGGCGGACAATACGCTCGCCGGACAAACGGCGGCCGCGCGCGAATGTAATATCGCTCGGCGTGACTGACGCCCGAAAACGGACATTTTCCATCTAATCTCCGTAGTACACTCGAGATAATGTTATTATAAATATATTGTAACAATATTATCTGCGGTTTTTTTTTTATTTTCAGTCGAAATCCGTTTCATTGTTAATCGTCGCCCTCGTGAGTGGTAGTGTGCGTCGACGGTGTGTACAATATGCACGCGCGTGCGCGCATACACAAACACACACTCGGTCGCACTAATGAAGAGTTCATTAGCCTTGAAACGTGTGTGCTGGCGTCTAAGTCGGATCGTGTCGCCGGCAACACAAGTAGACACGAACATTAATAATTGTCGTTTTTTTGGGTCCAAGCACACACACACACAAGTTGTGATCGTTCAGGTGTCCAGAGCCGTGGGTCCGTTACGGCGGGTTTCTAAATTCCGATTTCGAATTGTCATGTTCTCGATTGATCTTTTATATCGAATTTGTCCAACGTAGGTACAGCGAAAACCGAACATTGATGTGTTATAATAATAAATTATGCATTGTGTGCAGTACATTCGAGAACGCGCGTAACTCTACGCTGTTGCACTTATTACTATGCCCGCGAGTTCCGAGTACCAACTGAGTCTCGGCGTTATCGTCGGCGCGCGCCAAAAGAGATAAAATTCGTACGAAATACGTCTTATCATCATCGCGGTTCGTTGCCGTCGCACACGCGCTCGCGGTGTCTCTTTACTCGAAAATTAATAATGTTCCATACACCGACCCGCAACATAATATTATAATAATAAAAATATGTAACATAGTAATGTCATGTTGATATATATATTTGTCGAATTATTATTTACATTTTTCACGTCGTTTCGCATCGTATTATTATTATTATTACATAAAAGTCGTTTTCCGCGGCGACACTATTATTTTATTGACTATTGTTATTGAAACTAGCAATAAAAATATCAAATCTATTGCCTGTCCACCGTAGGTCGGCCGGTGGTGGTTACGACGCCGCCGCCGTAGCCGATTACTATTTTCAAACCGTAATAAAAATAGTTATATTGTCGCCGCCGCTGTCGTCCCCGTAGCGACGGCGATGAGCCTCGCGTATAATTGCACGTAATAGGAAGAAACCGTGCGAGAGGAGGAGGCAAGAAAAATATTTCATCTCGCAGTCGGGTTTTTTTTTCGGTCGTCTCGTTAGCTGATTTCGAATTTAATGGGTTTCAGGAAATGGAGTATTGCCGTGTGGCCTTGCCGGCGACCACGTGCGGCTCGCAATACTGTATAATGTATATACACACAACCGTATTGCGTTCCCGCCGGCCTCAATCCTTTTCTCCTCCTTCGCACCGCGTCTCCGTGCGCGCACGCGAGTCTTGAAACTTTTCGGAAAATATTGCCGTCGTGGCGTTTCTTCACACCTTGCACGTAGGTTTGTTGTGTATAATTCGCTCGGCTTCGCTCCGCATCTTGTCGTTCACCCATGTCTCGTGCATCCGTCTTGGAAAAAGTTAGCGAGAAATACTTTATGCGATTATAATATCATGATGATTGTTATTATATTATTATTAGTGCCTGTACTTTTATTATTTTTTTATTTAATCATATTTGGCGCCGCTGCCTGCCCCCGTCTCTGTGCGTACACGCTGCAGCCGATGTGCGGTAATAAATTCACGGCGAATGAAGACAAAAAGGAGGATGGTCTGCTGTGGCGGCGGCGGCGGCATGCAGTGGCGTTGCGCGCCGTGGAGAAGTAGAGGGAAATGATAATTATACGTGTTCGTAATATACGACCATAGAATAAAAAAAAAATAACAGACTCCTCTCACGCACGAAAAAAAATAAAAATACATAACATTATATACACCAACCATATGGGCTAACAATGACAGTGCACGCGGACTCGTGGCCGCGCATAAATGTTTTGAAACATGTTAAAACTGTTGCACGCATATAGGCTATATTCTGTGTGTGTGTGTGTGTGTGTGTGTGTGTATATTATACACTCGTACACGCGCGTCCGTATGCGTACATGTATTTTATGCAAATTAGCTAGGCTAGTCGCCCACCTAAAAGTTATTAGAGACCGCGCACACACGCACACGCACCAAATGACCGGTTCACGTGGTATACGCATCTGCCGGTCGCGACACCTCGCACGGTCGACCGTAACGGGCAACTTTTTCTGTAATCACCCCGGCGGTGCGTACGCGCGTATCGCCAAAAATGCATATATCACATGCACATATTACACACACGTTATAATACTATGGACCTAAGACATAACAATATATTATAATTATTATTATTATATATTCCGAGCGTTGCGCCTATACGTATATCGTCTACCTATCTGCATTATGTACCGCACATTTTATGCCGCATGATGGGGGATAGGGATATTATTCACTATGTGGCGGTGAATTTTTTACATACATACAACAAACTGTGTATGATTTTTAAATGCGCAATGTACAAATACACGTATATATATATGCATGTATGATATATTTAACGAGATCGTGTTCGATATTTAAGTTACCACTTTTAAAATCTCGGATACATGTTTCACCATCGGTGATATTCGATTGTACCTAATTAGTTTAAAGTCACTCGTTCAAAAGACCATTGATCATAATGATTATCAATGAAAAGACGTATGAAATCAACTTTGCCGTATTATGTGATGTACAGTTAGATCTCCTTACTATCCGGCAACTTGGTGCGCAGTGATAAATTGCATATACATGCATGCAAACTTAAATATATTATCATAAAGCCGAAGTTTGGT
The DNA here is from genome assembly GCA_025469195.1 of Chaitophorus viminalis. Taxonomy (NCBI): domain Eukaryota; kingdom Metazoa; phylum Arthropoda; class Insecta; order Hemiptera; family Aphididae; genus Chaitophorus; species Chaitophorus viminalis. The sequence continues at coordinate 36,250 of JAIPRK010001160.1, forward strand.
CGATCACAGACTGCACGATGCGTGTAATGCGAATCCGTTTTGAAAGACGTGTTGTTATAGTGCATAATAATTGTTAATATAATAAATGATAATAATCATAATTGTTATAGTTATTATATAGAGTAATGTACACCGCGTGTGCATTATTATTATGATATTATTGACAATAATGTACGATAAAACGTTGTATAATAATAACAACAATGTTTCCCGTGCAACGTACGGAACTCGGCATATTCACCAACGCGCGTAATCATCATAAATATATACGGAACGTCGGAACCTATAATACAACTCAGCGGTTCCCAAACCTGCACGAGCCCATTCGAGGGAGCACCACGGCCTACGTGAAATTGAAACTAGCCTCAGACGAACAATATAGGTTGTGTGTTCGTTTATTATGCAAGTACTTTGTGTTATTCGCACGCGCGGGCGGGGCACTGTGATTATAAAAAATCGGTCCAAAAGAGGGGGTCACATCTTCGAAAAAAGTTTAGGAACCGCTGCTGGTAAAACTCGTTTGAATAACATTCTATACCATGTGTAATATAATGCATCGGGTGTTCGCATACATATAATATATATATATACGTATTTATAACAACGTTTTGGTCCCGTAACGCCGTAACGCATGATGTATTGATACGTGAGCGTTGTGCGTTCGATTATAATATTATGCGCGAGCCTATTAGGTATATATTGTATTCCGCGCATTTTTCGGTACGACTTAGCGGCAACCGGTTTTGCTGTTCGTCGCGCAGAAATCCGCGCGTGAGCTATTGCAGTAATAGTAACACGGTAGGTACAATATTACAATAAAATATATACGATGCGATCGTGTTGGCGTCGCGGGCGGGTGTGTGGAACAATATTATAAACTCGATGATGCGAGTATATTATAACGTATACGAAGATAAAAGTCGCAAAATGCAAACGGCCGCCCGCTCTGCCGTGTGTGCGTGAGCATACTTTTGGTTCTTCGCGGAAGTCGGATGTCGCGAGTACCTATATTTATATGCATAAATACGTATATGCTATTTATTATTATAATATTTTATATTATATACTCGTGCGGAACATTTGGGATTTATTATATAATACCGGCTGCGCGCGGGTTCGTGTTTCCCGTGCAATGCTGCCCGCCTCTCCCCCGCGCAAAGTCGGGGCAATCCTCACGCGCACGGGAAACACGGTGGCGAATTTTCAAAATTAGTTCCGAATGGTGCGTACCGCTATAATATTATGTACCAATATTTAGAAGACCATATGTGTGACACGACTACTATGCAACCGAATTCTCTATGGCGGGTCACGCCGTAAATCCCGTGTATCCTCTGCTGTAATTTTGCCCCCTCCTCCTGCCCCCCCCTTATAAAAATGTTTGGGGACGCCCGTGAGTATATATATAGTCGAGTTGGTCTTACGCACGTTTATGCATACATACATATATTATATATACGTCATCGTCACCGTACTATATTTAAGACGAATCGCGCGTTGCCGTGCGTTTCGTTTCGTTTCCTGGAGTGATATGACGTTTTAAATATGATACCACATGATAATATATAATATATAGGTATATAATATACGCACTAATGCGTTGTATAAATGAATACGATCATCATCCTTCAATGCGTGGTGCCTCGCCTTTATTACACATTGGCAAACATACAATATACGTCGACGATAAGTACGATGAATACGTATGCCTAAATATATTTCTAACACAATACATTTTAGTTGAAATTCGAGTAAATATAATTTATAATAAAAATTCAAATTGCAGAACAATTAATAAAGATTAATACTAGGTACCTTTATATTATTATACTATACAGACAGCTATTTGCTCTACTGCCCTAAGTAATATATATTATATAGAATACCAGAAACTGTCGTATATATCGTAGAGCAAGAGAATATATTTTATTAAATACATATAGTGTAATATTGATCTCATCAATCATCGCATCGTGTGTATATTATTATGTCATTGATGCATTTTTTAGTATTTTAATGAATGGTATTGGTATAATATTATGTAGACATTTTTTTTTTCTATGAAATTATATTTTTGATTTTTGGTTTTAAATAAATTATTATTTTGTTGAATAAATCGTGTTGTTTGGTGAAACACCTATACAACGTTATTTATACAATAATATACCAATAATATACTTTACTACTACTACTACTACTACTACTACGACTACGAATTTACTCTTCTTGTACTATATAATGTTGTACTGCAACACGTGTGCACGGCGCACCTGACAAGTGTCGCTGTCGTCCGCGTTTTTAATATTGTTTGCTCACCATTAATATTTGTTTTTTACACTATATACTGCCATACCGTTGCCGCAGAACCCTCTCGCACCGTCGCCATCGTCTCTATGCACAAATAATATTATCCTATACATTTCGTCTATACCATCGCCGGTGGAGTTGTAGGCGCTTTTTGTGTGATAATCATTACTGATATATTATTTATGTAATTCGTGCGTGTGCCCGCCCAATCGGCACATTATAATATATTATATTAGTATTGTTGCAACGCCTTCGTTATACAAGTTTACATATACGATCGACGCGAAAAACAATCACTGCAGTAATGCAGTATTGTCTATATATAATTATAATAATATATTATTTATAGATTATTATTTATTTTAATATATCGTGTATATACACATGAACATTATCCGAAACTAAATAAACCCATATATATATATGTATACATGAAACAATAATGATTTAAATAAATATTTGCGTTAGTCGTCTTTGCCATAAATATATATACCCACTTAATAGGTACATGTACGCGCGTATATTATAGTGCGTGACAATATTATTAATATATTATTTTCATTCTATAGCAATTTTCTAACATCACAATACGCACCATCTATACCTACATAATAGTAAATACTATACCGTCTATACCTGCATCGATATTTTAAAAAATTCAAAAATGTTGAATATACGGCCATTATTGGCGCATATACAATAACCACGTTTTACTATGCCGTAATCATAATAATTTTATAATTTTAAATCGCAGTGTTCCTATAGCGCACGGTAGTCGTATATAAGACAAAAACTGCCTTTAATAGGTATATACGTTATTGCTATAGTATTGTATTATATGCACACCCGAATTATTATACCAATCGCTGCAAGTACCTATATACGTGTAAAACGTGTTCCTATACTGCACATATGCACTTAATACACAGCGGTGCAGGGCTAACTTCTCGCCATCGCGGCGCTCACCCTCGTCATCGTTACGCGCATATATATTTTACTATAATGATTTGATATATTATTATTACACGTATATATTGTATAATGTACTAGTATTATACTTGTATATAAACGCCGCGAGTGACCAAACACCTTTTCGCTCTTCGGTGCGCGGGTCCCTCTCTCCGGGGGCGATTTTTCTAACGGACGAAAAAAAAAGGGTGACGGCCGGCCGGTATAGCTCTCTCGCCGTATATAGACTATGTTTATCCACCCTTTTTTTATATTTTTTATTTTTATTTTTCTCTGGCGTGCGCGCGCGCGCTCGGGCTTTGGCTCGCTCACAAGAGAGAGGCGACGCAGTGGCGGTGGCGGGCGTTGGGTTAATGAAACACAAAAAACTCGATTGTGTATATAAATATATACGTATGTGTGTGTGTGTGTATGTGTGTGTGTGTGTGTGTGTGTACGTGTACGCCCCTACCCCCTTTCTTTTTAACTCGCATTGTGTGTGCTTGTGTCTGTGACACGCAACCACCACCACCACCGCCGCTGATTGTGCAATAATCCGAAAAGGGTCGAGATATATATATATATATATATATATATATATATATAGTGTAAGAGTAAAGAACGTGAAGGGAACAGGCCGCAACGTATACACTGCACGCGCATTATATAATATAATATATTATACGCACCTATACTTGTGGGTATATCGACAAATTGGTCGACTTAATTGATCGTATAAGAACGGTGAGATAGAGAGGGCAGGGTCGTTTTAAAAAAAACGTCATCTTTTTCATATATATATATAATTTTATTTTTGGGAATAATGCTCGCGCGCTCGGTAGCGACTGCAGATGCCAAAATATTAGCGTCCGTGGGCCAAAAAAATAAACCGTATAAATAGACGGAGAATAATTAATGTTTCCAAACCGTCGCCTCGTTGTCGTCATCGTCGTCGTTATCATAATATACGTTCAGCTCTTCGATCATTTAAGAGGAAAAAAAATCAAATATTATGTTTACTTTGTATAAGCGCGCGCGCGAATTCGATCATTAAATAATATGCCTGACTGTGTAAGTCAACTATTTTTTTTCTGTTTCGTATACCGTATGTACGAAAAACAGGTGACTTGTATTTTAGTTATTCCTCAGGTTTTTTTTTTCCTTTGTCGTACGAAATGAAAACAAGTGTTTCCGCCGCTCGGCCGACGACGGCGGTGGTGGTGCTGCAGTGCACGCGCGCAATAGTGGAGAAAACAACAGTTATCGCGGTAATAAAATCCCATCGCGACGATGCTTATGAAGTTATATGAATTATAATACATAATTATGGACGGAAAGAATAACCATACATTATACTGCACAATTTGTTTTGCTAATATACAAAATTTCAATATATATAAATAATATTCGTACATAATACATTATCCGTATGGGGTGTGTTAAGATGAAACAGATTTTTTTTTTTTTTTACAATATCGACTATCTGAACTCTTTTATTTGTGGTAAAAAAAAACTATAATCTTTTTGTTTCTAAGCGCAAATAATTAATCTATTTGAATATATATAATATACTATCTATATGTGTGTATCTATATATATATATATATATTATATTAATTATGTATGTTCATCGCTCATGACACAAATAATTGTTGTTACAGGGTCGCGGTAGGAAGCGGGGCGTGAACAAAGGTAGAGACGGTCTCGGATGGTCGAGTGTGGACCACGGAAACCCAGAGGTAAGTTTCGATTGTTTATTAGTATACACGCGCGTCATATTATATATGTATATATGATTGTATCTGGTTGTTGTTTCGTCTTCCGATTTGAAAAGTCATCCGACAATATTTTCAGAGCGTATTTTTTAATTTTTTTTTTCTATCATGATTACAATACCGATCATGTCCGCTACCGCCGCCGTACCACTGCCACCGCTGTCTTAAGAATCACCGGAAAAAAAAAACCATACGATTGTACAATAATAATATATTAGGTATATTATATTATTATTATTATTATTATTATTATATGCGTCTTATACAAACGAGTTTTGTTTGGGTGCATTGAAACGTTTCGGTGCATTTATGCTTTACGTGTATAGTATAATACGCTAATAGCCATCAGACGTAATTAGTAATTACTTCCCATCGTGCGTATTATATGGCGATAAAACACGATTAGACCGGTTTTATTATATCTGTATAATACATGTTTATTTCGGATCACGAACGGTTTCGAACAACCTATCATCTTATAGTTTATGTACCTATATGTTATAATGTTTTATATTATGCTAGTCGCCGCCGCCGCGTTGTTGAACGGCCAAAGTCTGGCTGCCACGTTCGGAACCGAAAATACTTATATTATATACTCCAACGATTATTATTATATTTGCCTACTGTTCATATAATACTATTTTACACACCTTACCATTAATGCAATAATATTATATATTATTATTCGTATTAATTGTACGGTACGTGGTTTTTTTTTCCTCCAAAACATTGATAATAATATTTCTCAAGTAGGGATACGACATGCTTTTTATAATCGATATCTGCAGCGCTGTGGAAAAAAAAAACTTAAAAAGTATATGTACGAAACTGTGTGAAATTAGTCTATTAAAAATCTCGACAAATTATAATATATACCTGCGGTTGTATGATAACACGTACAATTATTATTATCGCCGGAAAAAATGTATATTATAATAAAATATATTGTATGTCATTATAGCGTACGGACCGTAAATGATAGCAGCGCGTATCATAAGGCACCTTTATACCTATATCTATAATATGCCTACACACGTATATATATATATATATATATAGGTATTTATACTTAACGTTTCATTATTAATGCACTGTGTGCATATATTATATACGCGTCTGTTGCCGAGTTTTATCGGTTAATTTTAATTAATTACCGAACAAACTATGTGCACACGGCAAAGATATTTTCTCATACATATTGTTGCGTTTAGACGTTCAATGTAAAGTTTATTTCGTTTATTAATTTTTTATACTCTACAGTGCTATATAACAGCTCCGTCGCCGAACACGATTTGAAATAATGAAAAAATAAAAATAAAAAATCCATTCCCTCATAATCTTTTAACGTTGTAGGTGTTCGCGATATATTATAGTTTTGGTATACCTAGTATACATTATATAATATCATTTAAACGTCGACTAAATTCGTATAACATATAAACCGACTGAGCACATACGGTTTAAATTAATTTCTATACGTAAGTACATCATTATTGTGACACGCGGTTTTCGTGCGTTACATTGTTTTCGAGCGCTTGTTTGAGTGCATATATCACGGCATGTGTGTATGTGTGTGTGTGTGTGTGTGTGCGTGCGCGCGTGTGTGTAAAAAAAAGTCCGATTTGAAAGATAAATATGGCAAACGAACGGAATCGGTCGCAACGGACGTTCGAGTTAATCTTCCGGAGTGCGTATCCGTTAAACAACGCATGCACCTCTGAACTCATCTCTGCGAACGCCTTTGGGCTTTCACCTGTCACGGGAAATTTTTGCCGTTCACAATTCGTTTCAATTAACCGACAACAACGGCGACCGGGGGACAATGAACTCGCAGGCGAGATGAAATACGAAAAACAATTTTCGATTTCAATAAGACAAATAAACCCGTCGCACCCGCGTATAATAATAATACACATTCAATATAATAATATTACAATATATTATATATAATATAGTCGTTTTGTATACGAGATTTATAGGTATACCTATGTACGTGTTATGTTCGCATCGATATTTCAGTACATTACAATATGCGGATGTGCGACGTTTTGCAACGATGGTGATGAGGACATAAATCAGTTATATATGCATAATATACGTATATTATAATATGTAAACCGTAATGCATAACAAAACAGCATACAATAGTCTAAATATGTAATAATAATCGGATATTGCGGTTAATATATTATACACTTTTTTTATGATAATTTTTTCTCCGGCTCATCGGTTTGGTTGGTTTTTTTGTTTTTATATATTTTTTTTTTTTGTTTTGTTTTTGTCAAGTTTTAACCATAGGTAGGTGCCCGAAATACATGCTTTATGGATCGTGGTTTCGTGTTACATAATCGGTGTCAGCTATATATGGTGGCATGGAGACGAAAAAATTATTTTTTAGCCAAGCCGGACAAACCGGTGTGTGTGTGTGTATGCGCGCCCGATTGTCGTCGTGCATTATTTACGAACCGATGATTTTTTTCGCTATTTTTTTTTTTTTTTAACCCCTCAAAACGAGAACGGGTCGAATTTAATTGAATTAAAAATATAAAAACCCGAAGCCTTTCCATTCTACTATATACATACGTGTATATACCTATACAGACACCCGTGCGCACGCTCACATGTAGAACCCTTTTTTTTTTACCTACCTGCTGCCCACACCCGCGCGCGTGCACACACGTGACCGCTAAATTGGTGCAGGAATTATCTGTCTGCCATTTTTTATTATTTAATTATAAATGAATGGGCAACGGGCGGGTAAGCGAGTGCGCGCCACGCTCGCAATTCAATTTTTCCAACGACAATTTACATATTATTTATAATTCGCAATACTCCGCATGTACGTCGTCGTATATAATAGCATCGATCACCCGACATATCTACCACTATACGCTATATGTATATATTATATACACACGTCTGATAAAAATTATTCGATAATCATGGTTCTTGGCGTGCACGGTGACATATCAAAGCGTTTTATTAATTATTGTACATACAAAAGGTGTCGACGTAATACTAATAATATATAATAATATTATATTATACATATATTTTATAGTTTTCGTGTCTCGCGACCACGAGATGAATAATTCTTCTTGAAAACAAATCACCGTATGACTCACGTCGGTCGTCTTGACATACTGAGGGACACTTTTTTGCAGCATTGTCCTCATCATTACTGTATATTAGTATATTTCTATATTAAATGTATTGCTGGGCGTGTGGGTATATACATACAATATCTGACACTTTCGCTATATTACATAAAATTTGGCTGCAGCGTATTATAATATAAAATTTAAATATCTCATCTGTATAATGTTTAGCGTGTATATATATATACACGTATATACATCGATTTTATGACCTTTATTTTCCGCCAAATGTGTGTTCGGTAATTTAAATGTTTCAAAATGTATAATGTTCTGTCTGTACGCGGGAGGCCATTCGGCTTCAGCTACACATTATAGTCGTCGGCGGCGGACACCGCGCCCGCATTTTTTAAACAACAGTTTTCATCGTTCACACACACACACACACACACACATACCATACTAAATCACTCACTCACACATACATAAACACACTCGTTCACTCACGCACACATACGCACACAAACAGGTAGCTTACCGACGCATAAGTGCGTGCGTGTGTGTGTGTGTGTGTGTGTGTGTGTGTGTGTGTGTGTGTGTGTGTGTATGTGCGTCGCCTGCGGCAGTTACGAACGACTTGCGCCGGGTGTATATACGACGATGGCGATGGTGTGTTGTGTATAGCAGCCGCCGCGCGCCGCCTGAATGTCGGAATTCGTTTCGTCGCGTCCCCTTCCTCGCCGCCGCCTCGTCTCCTTCGTCCTCCTCTGCGCGGAGAAGCTTATATTGCGTTTAGTTTTTTCATCGTGTATATCATTTATTATACAGGACGATTGGCACGACACGTACCCGTATATAATGTACTGTACGCACGTACATAGTTACGATCTACTTATTTGTCATCCGTTTTGTTGGAGTTGGCTTCAACACGCGCGCCGTGTGTGTTGGACTTCGAACAGTACATATAATAATATGTATTAACATATTATTATGTTATGTCGACCATCATGTTTTGTTTGTATTATAATATATGTATATGCATAACTTGTATTGATATAATATTGTGGAGGACGCTGTATTGTAAAAAGTGAAAACGGTCCAAGATGAAATATATATTTCATAATATAATATATTCGTGTTGCACACACTTTCGGCTTGTTCGCATTGCACCGATATGTTATACCGATATGTTGGATATGTTGGAAATACTGCTGTATATAATTATTGTGAACAGGACATATACGTAAAAACAATATTCGCGGGTTTAATGTTTACGTAGGTACGTGTTTTTTTGTATACATATATAAGGATATTTTACCGCTATCGCATTCACCGACGTTTTTTCCGTCTCCCGGAAGGGTTGTCAATTATAATATATTTGGCTTTTTGGGCGATGCGACCAACTCGGCACCGCGAAAATATTATACTATATAATCCGTGTTCGAACGTTTTTGGGTAGTACAACCTTATAATAGTAATAATAATAACATGCGTATACGTATGGTATAATGCGAGGACGAATTAGACGTAGTGCGCGCAGGACACGCAGCCACCGTCGCGGCTCCACAACTGTGCAACCGATGACCGGGTATAATATGTTGCGGTATTACATAAAGCTGTTAAATATTATAGTCTCTCTACACCTTTATATGGTTTTAATCCATATAATATATTGGTTTGCAGCCATCTTCCATTCTTCTCTGTTATATCCGCTTTCCTTTTCACTTCTACACCATATAATACGAGTTATACATCCTTGGTTCTTTATTATATATCTATTGGATATTAATATCTTGATCTTATTATATATTAACAGTAATGATGATCCAATAAGTCGACGTCTTGTCCCTGGCGGCGGTGGTTTCGCACGTATATTGCATATATATATATATTTATATATATATACGAGTGCCATGGGCGTGTGACCGTTTTGACAATGATTATCATTATAATAATAAATGCGCGCGGGTGTAATGTATTATTATTTTTTCGCGGCGTGCCGATTCGCGTACGTATATTATCGTAAAATAATAATAATAATAATATACTCGTATTAATATAATATTATGTACACTGCGCGTGGCCACCATGTGTGTACCTGTGTATTAATAATAATAATATGTAGATATTAATATTATAGTGTAGCGCGCGCGCGCGCGCGCGCGACCTTGGACATGACATCAGTCCGTGCGCCTTGCCGGGTATTGAAAACGCGCCGCGCCGGGCGGAGAGACCGATCGCGCGTTAACCTCTCTGTATACATTTTATAATAATATTATATAAAATACACGTCGACGACGACGACGGTGACGGCGCTCGAGTACCGCGCGCTCGCGATACTATACAATATTAATATTATACTATACGTTGATAAACCGACGGACGACCTACAGGCGAGTGTTACAGTAACACTATATAATATATATATATATATATATATATTATCTACTCGTGAATCATTTCGTACACGCGTATTATGTATTATGTATAAAATACGCATGTTATATATTCATTGTGCATATTAGTATAGTTATTCCGCCGGTCGTTTTTTTTCTCTCGAAAATCCGCCTACACTTTTATTTGTCCGGCGCACTCGCGCTCGTGTGACATCTGCAACCGACCACACAATATAATAACAACATGAAGCATACCTATATATATATATATATATATATATATATATATATATATATATACGTTATATGTATGGATATATACACCGTACTTGGGATGCTTCGCCTCGATGGAGATCAGTGGATTCGATAGAGGAGACGGGAAGCGACGATAGTATTTTGTTTTTTCCAACTTTTTTTTTTAGGTTTTAAAATAAATATTTGGTCGAAACTCGAGCGTGGTAAACGCGCGTTTAATAATAATTGACGTGCACCATATACGTATATATGCGTGCTTTTAATAATATTCGGAACGCGTTTATATATTCTGTACACTGCACTTCGTGCATAGAGACCACAAACGCGGGCACTGGCAACACATGGCAATCGTATAATCATTACCATCAATAATATTCATAACGAGTTCCGAATGCAGCAGTATAGACTATAGAGCCGCACAAATTTTCAAATCAACACTGCCTTTATGTATTATTACAAAATATCAATATTGTTTATCATCTCCGGAGGCATATACGTTTTCCTTGTCCCTGCGAAGTAAGACATGACATATTTTACGAAGCACCCGTACACATAAGAACGTATATATATATTTTCGGTAGAAGAGAATAAAAAAAAAAAAAAAACCAGTTTTCTCTTTCGATATATATATTTACACGAAATATTATCCTGGTCCTTGCTCGTCTGTATACGTATATATCATAATATATTATGTGTAATCGCATATTTTTATAGACGTGGGATGTTGATGGCGGCGACACATTTGAATAGTTTCAATAATATAATGTAGAAAGTCCCGACGCGATTCCGTTTCTCGTCGATTTTCTGCCACTATATAAACATTATATACCTACTATATGTATACACCGCGCGCACATATTCTAAATAAAATGATCTTTGCGCGTTACGAAATTACGTTATACGACCAACGACACTTTTTTTTTTTATTTCGATTTCGTTTTTTAATTCTTTCTTGTGTTGAACAAATAAATAAAAAACCGGTATACTACACGAGCGAGCACGTCTCCCGCGTATATACGTACACCCGTAGGTATAACACGTTATATATTATATATATATACATGGTTTACGTGCATATACCGCATGTATATATATTATATTACGCTTAAGAAATATATTTCATTTTGTGCACCGGTTTTTCGAACGTCTTCGGTAACTCGGGCGATGCCATGCTGGGCCGTCGGTAGCTATACCACCTACTATATAATATATGTATATGCAGCATCTAAATATGTTATTCGTCGTAACGCCAATAATGTAATAATAATATTATTATAACTTTATTAGTTGTACTGTACATATTTACAGATACTACGTGTACCGAGCGCGCGCATATGTAATATGTTATACGGAACGATAAAAATATATTATAATGGCCGCAACTAGAGCTACATAATAATAATTATTATAACATTGCACTCGCGAAAATATCTATCAGCTCATTGTATACTGCAGTATATTATTATAATATATGCAGTAGTCGGTGGTGTGAATTATAATATTTTCAGCGAATTACGTTGTTTCTGGTTTCGATCCGCGAACGATGATCGCGTCCTTTATCGTCCGCGGCCCGAAGGTCGCCGCTGCGGTGCACATTTATGCGTTATTATCATTATTATTATTGTGGTATTATACGCGTTACGTATAATATTTTACGCGACCGCTGCGTCCGTTTTGTTTTCGCCCATGGTGTTAATTACTTGTAAATTAACGGGCGGGCGCGCTAAAAAAAAAAAAAATAAAAAAAAACAAAAAATAAGCGCACGTGGACTTAATGAGAGTCGAATGCGCGCGGCGCGGAAGCGATGCAGAACAATTGTGCCACCTTTTTTTTTTCGTATTTATTTTTTTTCTACCGACGACGACGAAGACGAGATGATTATATTTATTACTGCTATACAAATAGTACTTACAACTATTAAATTATAATGATATACGGTAATATATACGGTGTGCGGTGGTGGTGGTCTTGGATATGCCGAGTATTTTGTAATAAAAGTCTGTCATCGTCCGTCGGCGCGCCGCCGACCGTTTTAGACCATTTTTACCATTTCTACGCACGCATATTAACATAATAATAATAATATTATATTGGTATTATATACGTATGGTATTTTCCGTGCGATGTTAATCGCGTCCACCTCGATATGACGATGGCAGCGCAACAGCAGCAGCAGCAGCAGCAGCTGGAAACCCGGTTATTTTTTTTATATAGTCGCACACGCACACACGGTCTTACATCAGTCTCTTGTTTAACCCTAACGCGGTCGGGCGCACGTTTTAAAAAATATCGTGTGTGCGCGCGCGTGTATATAATACGGTGTATATACTTACATACGTGCCGCTCACACGCACACACATGCACACACATGCACGATAATCGGCCCGACCAGGCCCAGACCCTCTTCCATATAGTTACGATATTATTATACAGTGTACGTCGTATACACACGTGTGTGTTGCGCCGAAACCGGTCCGTACTCGACCAGCCGCCGACGACGGTCGTGTGTGCGCGAGCGCGCTTCTCTCTCGGACCCCAAAACATAAAAAAAAAATATATATATATATATATAAAACATAAAAAAAAATACACAGACAGACAAGCGAATAAATCCAACGACGACGACGGTCGGCTATTATAATATGGTGGCGGTGGATAGATAATCATCGCAAGGTCCGCGTGTTTGGTGTGCGTCTTACACGCTACTCGCCGCCATATTAGACACGGTCGATGCGATGCGTTTCTTTCTTGAGATTTTCGATATTTTCCCTATTCAAATCTTCCCTCCCCGGTTCCCTCCAATCATATTTACATTACTATACACGAACATATTATGTCCGAAAGATTTTTCACCGTTTCACACGCGCATAATACACTATCACACTACTACTACTACTACTACTACTATTACTACTACCACCCGGACGACCTTGAATTTTACGCTCCTGCCAAGGTCGCTCCAGCTTTTTCATGATAACGTCGTTTCACTCTGTTGTCGCACTGATAACGCGAATGTGCTCTTTATGTTCGCCGCGTGCGTCGGCCTTGGGCTCTCGTATACATTATTATTATAATAATATAATATCATATGGACATGATTATGCGTTCGTTGCGTGCCAGTGGGTCACGATTTGACCCGTTATCGTTTTCGGTGCATACAGTATCGGTAACACTATTGCACTGCTGTTATCATAATGTTGTTTATATTAATTCGTCGCGCTTTAAACGGTTCAAAACACACCCACGCACGTGCATACCGCATTTCCGGTAGCGCGGTTATCACCGTCTCATCGTGTATGTATAATACGATAAAATTCGTAGTTTGATAATAATAACGTTATCACGATCGAGTCGGTGTCGGCTGTGCATATAATATAATATAATGGTAATAATAAACTGCCTCTGATGTTTTCGATTTACAGTGTAAATACTTTACAGTGTTATACTCACTGTCCTATTGAGCGGACGCGAACAAATAAGATAAAATGTAAATTACTATTTACCAATTACTATTATTATTATTATTATTATTATTATTATTATTATTATTATTATTATTATTGTTATTATTATTATTATATTATGTTTCATCGGGGTACGAGACGCGCGGCGTTTTTCAGACGAAAACCGGAAATGTGTACAATACAACAACACCATAATAATAATAATGTGTACTGTGCATTCGCTACACATTCCCAGGGACAGCCAAACTTTTTTTCAGTAGATATCGAGCGTGAAAGTATTTTTCCTATAAAAAGGCATCGTATCAATAATATTTATTGACCGGTCAGAATCATCCAGTGACGATTAATTTATACATAAAAATTAATGAACAATAAACTGGACTTTTAAGCAGTGGTGGCCAAACAACGGCTAGTCATAATTTATTACCTGACCCGCAAAAGTATTCTACATTACAGTGCTTTTTTGCATTTCTATAATATTTTACATTTACGTAAAAAAAAAAAAATTAAAAATTAAATAAACTGCAAACTGTAGAGTATTAAGCAAAGTCATTTAATTAATATATTTAAAAATAATAATATATATAACTACATACCTATACCTAAAATTCTAAGGACTTTAAAGTTTAAGTGAAAATTTAAAATTTCAAGCTCAGCAATTTTTTTTTTTTATGGCAACGTTGTTGGCCAAAAACGTTTGGCCACCACTGCCATAGGGAATGTATGTAGTACATTTCGTATACTCTCAACGTTATTTTGAAATTTCAGGAGTCTACTATACGTATATACTCAAACAATTATTCGTGGAATAAATGTAAGATACCTCCTACCTATATAATATTATAACATTTGATTTTAAATGTTTAAATTTTGGTCTATTTCTATAATGGATATTAATTTTTTCCTTCGGACGATCAACAGTGCATTACTGTATTTAAATTTTGTTGTTAATATTCATACCCATCTATCCCATCTATTATCGCCGTATTAGTTATGAAAATTACCATATTGAGACACCCATGAGAATATACAGTATATATATATATATATATATTCTGAACAAAAATGACCGGAACATCACTGCTTTTAAGTCGCGGTCGACTGGTGTCTGGTATATAGATCGTGATGAATAAAGAATAATTTAAAATGGTATAGATCGTGAGTAAATATCAGCATTGGAATCGCCCAGTGACGATTAATGTTAATTATAAATGGAAATCAATAAAATAAAAACTCTATTATAACGATGCGTATTCCGAAGATGGACTTTCAAGTCATGTAAGTACATAATGCCTGCGCGGTCGACGTGGTAGATCGTGATTGACCGTTTGGCCCCCCTGCCGGTCTATAAATGCTATACGTATGTATTATATTGTTATGTTTATGTACGATATGAGCTGATGTGTATAATAATATGACAATATCGTAAACCGTATACGGTTGTCGTTTAATCGTCGTAGCTGTGTATATAGGTGTTGTTTATGTTGACACGGAAATCGTCGGACACACGTATACGCGGGATACTGCTATGTACTGCGATTGTTTATTACATTGCTGTCCATCGTACACTGTTGGTATGTGTGCGCAAGTAAGCACTACCTATATGCTCGTGGATGTAGTCTGGCAACACAACCCTCTCCACTTGGTCAGGGGGAATTCATTGCGGGGGATCGGACATCGACTCGCCGTTCATCCCAGGGACGGTTTGACGTATACGTACGGACACGAGTGGATAACGGCGGTTGACCGTTGGAATTTATCGTCCCCGCTCGTCCGTGAAGCCTTTCCCCCTCACCACCAACGCTGCCCCCCCGTGGTGTGACATTTGGTGCGAACGCGCGCGCAGTCCCTTTCGTACACGCGTTTTTGGATGGTGTCCAAAATACGATACCTCTAACCGAAAAATCTTTCGCCGCTGCACATGATAATATATATATATAGTCTATATTCGGATGCCTTGACCTTAGCTGCTGTGAAAATTCTATTCGATACGTTTTAAACATACATATTACTTACATATATATATATATATATATATATATATACATTATATGTAAGTATATGTATATTATACATAGGTGCGACGGCCGGCTGTTCTTTATTTTTTTGGATACTTGCCCGACATAACTAGTTACGTATTGTGTCTGGCCCGTTGCCGCAATCCGGGGTGGGAGTACAAACCTGTATGGTATAATACTATAATATAATGTAATAGTAATAATAATAATAGTATACACCAATATACGAAAACGCCCACAACCGCCGGTGCTGGTGTAGTGGCCGATCTGCGCGCATTTGCGGTAACCGGTAATACACATAAATATAATAAACGTGAGTAACGTAATTTAACAAGCACTGTACTTTATAGCGAAGTTATAATCGGAAGTTAGCGCCACCGATTTGAGAAGTGTGTACTATAATGAATTAGACTACTGGCTTATGTACCTCCATACACTATACGAATATTTTCTATGATAACAAAAATGATTGTACAATCGATTACATTGCACCTAGTTGATCTTCACTTCTCAACTTTTAACAGTAAAAAAATTACCACTTTCGTGAATGAGTTTCCGTTCTCCATGTATAATAATTATATAAATGTATTATGTCTATATTATATGGTCTTCTCGTTATATTTAATATAATATATACATTTCTTATTGTCTGTCGATCATTGTACGACTTTTTATGAAAGAATATTATGTGATGGGAACTATAGGTGGAATACGGTACACACAATAATGATATCGCATATCGACATATTATAAAATGTTTGTAAATTTTGTCGGCAAACCGCAGTTTATGCGCGCACATATTATTACGTATATTATATTGAAACTTTTATACTCATCTTGGTTTCTTTTTTGCAGATATTCGCGTCCAAGTCGGAGCTGCAACTGCACTCGCAACTGCACGTGAAAGACGTGAAACCGTACAAATGCCACCAGTGCAACAAGACGTTCGCCAACAGCTCGTACCTGAGCCAGCACACGCGCATCCACCTGGGCATCAAGCCGTACCGGTGCGACATATGTCAGCGGAGGTTTACGCAGCTGAGCCACCTGCAGCAGCACATACGCACGCACACGGGCGACAAGCCGTACAAATGCCGGCACCCGGGGTGCACCAAGGCGTTCTCGCAGCTCAGCAACCTGCAGTCGCACTCGCGGTGCCACCAGACGGACAAGCCGTTTAAGTGCAACTCGTGCTACAAGTGTTTCCAGGACGAGCAGTCGCTGCTCGAGCACATACCCAAGCACAAGGAGTCCAAGCACCTCAAGACGCACATATGCCAGTACTGCGGCAAGTCGTACACGCAGGAGACGTACCTGTCCAAGCACATGCAGAAGCACGCGGAGCGCATGGACAAGCGGCCGCCGATCATCGGCATACCGCGGGTGGCGCTCGAGAACGGCGCGTACTGGGGCAAGATGTCGCCGGACACGGCCAACAACCTGGTCGAGGCCATCAACCAGCAGCAACAGCAACAGCAACAGGATTGCATGCAGGGCGCGGCCAACAACAACGGTGGCTCGGATTCCATGCAGTCGCGCGGCGGTGACTTGAACGCGGGCACCGGTGGCGGGGGCAGCGCCGGCGGACCGTCCAGCACGGGCGGCCCGGCCACAGCGTCCGCCGCCGCGGCCGACGACCAACCGTCCAGGCACGGCGGTGGCGGTCACCTGCCGCCCGCGCCGTCCGATTACCTGTCGGACAGCGGTGCGTCCGCGCCCAAGACCAGCACGTCCGCGTTCACGCCCATCCAATCGTTCGGGCTGCCCTCACATCCACCGCCGCCGCCCTCGTCGCACCACCACCACCACCAGCAGCACCACCAGCAGCACAACCCGCCGCCCATGTACCTGCCCTACAACCATTTGCCGTTCGGCCCCGGGGCCAAGCAGCTGGGCGCGCACGGTCACCAGCTGTCCCCCATGACCGGCCCGATGGACATGAAACCGTCCGGCGTCGGGCCCGTGCCCAACAGTTTCCCCAACCAACTGATCTCGCTGCACCACATACGCAACTACTCGCACCAGCCCAGCCCGTCGTCGTTAATGTCCGAGCACCTGTTGCACGGCATGAAGGACAAGGTCCAATAGTCCGCCGCCGCCGCCGCCGCCGTGCCGATAACGCGCTGCTGGCCACCGCCGCCGCCGCGTGGTTGGTGATCGCCGGCCACCGCGCGGCCGTATGTTATATGTATACAGGTAACCGCACGCGCCCCGGCCACCGCACCGCCAACCCGACGCGCGATCCGACTGTGATAATATATAATACGACGACGCGCGCGCAGCGGATCGTCCGCGATCTTCTCTACCGAAGATCCGTGCTCTGTTTATTATCATTATTATTATTATTATTATTATTTTTTTTTTTTTTATCATTATCATTATTATTATTATTTTTATTATTACTTTTACTATGTAAAATTTTTTTTTTTTTTTTTAAATTAGCAATTTTTTTGTCCATTGTCAACGTGTATGTGTCCCATCGTCATCTCTATACATCCACCCACACCATTATATTCTTTTGTGAGTTTTTTCTCTCCCCCTCCCCCCCCCGATCATCCGTAACGACGCTTATATTATATTATAGAATTTAATATAATATATATGATTTAGTTTTGGTGTTAAGTCATTGTGAACCGCCGAGTGTATACGCGCGATTCTATATATTGCCTCCCTCCGCCGTGTATAAACTGTGTAAATATGAGAAGTTTGTTTGTATTTCTATCTTCTTCTCGTCAAGATATTTTCTGTACCCAAGACTGATGTGTACATTATTATTACGATATATAATTATTATTGTATGATACGAAAAAACGATTAACTCGGGCAGTAAAACATTATCGAAAATTCATAAATAATAAAGTTGACGATATGTTTGAGATATCATGATTATTTTATTTTATTTTATAATTATTATTTTTTTTTTTTTTTTAGTATTCCTTATAAATACTATGATTATAACTATTAAATAACATTATTGTTACGTATATATATATATTTTTTTTTTATTGGAGTGCGTTGGAGACACATAGAGGTCAGTCGCATGGATCTCAGTAAATTGTAGACAACGTATATTGTTTTTATTTTGAAAAACTTACTGAAGCAAAAATCACTGGAGCAGTGTTTTATACATTTCTTTAGTGATTGTTACCATTTGTAATAGTATAGTCAATGAGTCACGAAGGTAATTAACAAATTCCTAACCTAAAACTTAATTCTTTAGGATATACGTACATTTTACTTTAAATAAGTTTACAATTTTTTTTTTTTAACTTATTAATTTAAAGACGTTAATTTTATTAATTATTATTATATAATTTTTAATTCGTTTAATGCTCAATTCGTATTAAATTTCGTTGTTCCGCTTGTACAAACAATAATTGTGTAATTTTTTTTTTTTTTAATATCGTTGTGATGGTTCGGTACTTAAGGCTAACAACATATATTTTTATTTTTTTTTGTTTTTGTTGAATTATTTTAATTTTTCGAATTGTACAAAAACGAACGTGGAAAGAGTAAAAATAAAAAAAAACAAAAAAAAAAAAACAAAAAAAAATATATATTATAAATAATTATAATCCTTTGTAAATGTTTAGTTAAAAGAGTTATATATTCTACATTATAACGCGACTATTATGTTTGTTGTACAACACGTTTCCGATGGTCTAGTATACGTATGTATACCTATTTATATAAATATATTATGTATATGTGTATAAAGAAAAGTATATATGCATAAGTTGTAAAATATTTTTTTTTTTTTTTGAGGTTGATAAAAATATTCCAATAAAAAATGTATTTTAAAAAAAAAAACCAATCTTTTCTG
Organism: Chaitophorus viminalis; assembly: GCA_025469195.1. Classification (NCBI taxonomy): domain Eukaryota; kingdom Metazoa; phylum Arthropoda; class Insecta; order Hemiptera; family Aphididae; genus Chaitophorus; species Chaitophorus viminalis. Next base: position 56,332 of record JAIPRK010001160.1, read on the forward strand.
TTCAGCTACATTGTTCATTCCTTTTCCGGTGCCCAGCAATCGCTGTGTTATTCTGTTACTGAACAGCGATCGGCTGTGTACAGTGCGTGTATACACTTCGTGCGATATGTTTGTCCGAAAAATAACAAATCAGGTAATAATGGGATAACCGAATCGATGACGCACGAATACAATCACTGTGCTGCACATGGTGTTTTCAGTGGTAATATAAAAAATGCATTGTAATTAGGTACATTAACCGTGGTTGTCGCCGTGTGAGGGATAATGTTTGCACGCCCTAGATAGTACAAGAAAAAAAAAAGAAACAGGAACGACGAGAAAAACTTTTGAAGATAATTAATAATAAGTACCGTTATCATGTAATATCCGTATCGGAAATCGTTTGATTTTCCGTATTTTTCAGCGTTTGCTGTCACGTTATAATTTTATGCAGCTAACACCTAATAACAACATGCAATCGAAATGCTGAAATGTGCAAAATCTCGCTAAAAACAAACATTTTTCATTACAAGGTGCTTACATTTTAAACCATTTGTTTAAGGACTTCGTCTGTTTAATTATTATAAAAAAATTAATAGGCGTGTTTACGGGGGAGGGGCACCCGCCCCTCCGATGGATTGTGCCCGGTAAAAAATTATGCCAGGAGAAAAAAGGTCGGTAACAAGATGATCGGTGCGTTTTATTATACATAAAAATTATTTGTTTTTTTAAAACAATAAGACTTTCGTCGTAATTTATGTTTAAGAAAAATCTTATATCTATATAAAACGTTTATAACTAAAAAAAAAAAGGTACTGCTGATTTAAAAACGTCTTGCACCTCCCTGGCCACCAAGGTCTTGGACACGCTTATGGGTACTAATAACTTTACGTTGTACTTTATGTGCTATTTATCGTATCATTGTTGATCAGTAAATTGTCATTGATTGTTGGCGCATTATATTAAAATGTACAATTCAAAAATATATATTCATATACTTTTACAACTTGAAATGATTTGTGTTTGTACCGTGCTACATGTATAATATGTTTATCGTACAGCACTCTATACAAAGTGTACCGAGCCCCCCCCCCTCCCACGGTAATTATCGTGCGGTACTATATTATTGTGCGACGAGGTGACAATAAAATAATATTTATTATTAATTCGACGATGGGAGGTGAACAACGCGCAAAACACCACTGCCGAAAACTGTTTGATATAATAATAATAAATGTAGGTGTAGTATATTATATTAACGTGCGGATGGAAAACGGTTGCCCGCGATGTATTATACTGTTGCTGCACTCTGTCGGCGGGCAACGGCAGTCAGCGGGGTACACTTGGGGTATTTCGTCGTTTTGCAGCGTTAGGGGTGACTCTATACATACTTGCTTTTGCCGCGGTCGTATTATACTATTTTATCGATTAATCAAGTACCTTAGCTCTCGTTTCGTTTCGTTTTTTTTTTCACCTTCACGTTTCCATTTTGTTATTTATTTATATTTATTTTTTCCAATCTATTATTTACTCACGGGTGTTATACTTCCGTCCTACCCACCGCTGTCTACCGGTCCTCCGGTGCGTGTAAAGCATAATTTCGTCGCGTGATACACTTTTCCGCGCGATGATCCGTTTTCCGGTGACGAGAAAACCGTTGTACTTGTTGTACAATGTATTACAATAAACAATTAATGTTATAATAAATGTTATGAAGCGTTTGCGGAGACCGATGAACATTTCGCAAAGCTACATTCGTACGGTTGTACACGTACATTTTACACATTGTAAAATATGCGTGTCTTAATTTACAACACTGAAAATATAAACGCACTTATGTTTTTGTAATAAATGATAAATCTAAATTGTATATTATGCACAATGTTGCGATAAGGCTTCTCGCCAGTAGATGCCATAAGGCATCTACTTAAAATAAAAACAAAATAAAAAATACACAATTAAATGTAAGACAACAATAGACGTTTTATTTGTAATAAATGGGTAAAAAAAAAAACAAAATAATAATAACTAATGCAAACGTGAAATTTGCTTTTTCTACGAGGGGACTGGCACTGACATATACCCTGGAGCTCCAGAGCCGGAACACTCCATTCGATGTCAACCGTTCCCTGTTCCTTGCGATGAGGTAAAGAGCAGCGTATATTATAATATATACGTACGTATTATGCCCACGACGACTTCAACACGTTTCTGGATTTTCACTCGAAAAACGTATACAACTTACAACGACGGTCACGTGTCTGCAATTATATAACGACCGTACCTATTTTATTATGCGTTTTACTATCATCATATTTTCCGAGTTGTGAAAATTCACGATGGTTATAGTTCTGATCCGCTGGCTCTTTCGGAAAGAATCGCACACACCCACGAGATGACGTACAGTATACGCGATGGCAGTGCAAATATTATTAATATTATAATGCAGTTTTTCGGGCACGTGACACGTCGTGTAGACGCGCGTAGTCCACGATCGGACAACTACCAGTGACTGTTGCAAGAGGCCCGTATAAAGAGGCACTTTTTTCATTTAGCCGATCAAGTAAAATGGGCACAGGCCGCCACTGAGTATGTATAAGTATATAGTAGAAACTGTTTGTATTGGACTCAAAATCGACAGGAACGGTTTTCAAACGTACCCAAAATATGTTTAAAAAAATCAGTTATAATTTGCTCATCACTTCGGTTATAAGACATAAATGTAATAAAAAATAAACTTTTATGTTAGTTATTACTAGGGTTCGAATTAAAATTCCCTGAAAATATCAGAAAAGTTACCTTACAACAAATTAATATATAAATAAAATGCAAGCATTCGTAAAATGTGTACACGTGAAACGCACTTGCAGCACTACCTTCGCAACGCGACCCAACTAGTTGGTTGTTGGTTGGTGTGACGTAAAGACGAATATCAGCCTTGTCTAATTTAAAACCAGATATAGGCACCGGATATTTCAAAATGAAAATGATTTATATTATACATAGTACTATAAGTTAATTTTTTTTTTAGTCATACAAAAAGAAATGGGCCAGAAAATGTCTTAAAAATTAAAACAAAAAAGCATTAAAAACGTCAACAATTCCCTAAAAAGTAAATCCACTAAAATGCAAAAATGCACCAAATAAAAATGTTGTAGTTACAAAAAAGAATATTTTACTTAAAACACATGTGTAGCTCGGAAAGCATCGTACAAGACATTCCATAAAAAAGATGCAAATGCATTGAAATTTGAGTTGTTGGTACGCACGTTTTTTCGTTAGCAATATTATGCTCGTCACTGCTCTCTCCTCTTATCTTTTCTTTAGTTCATAATACAACGTCAAAAATATGTTTCGTGTTAAAAATAAAAACAAAAAAAAATCTGTAGGCAGAAAAGATGAAATTCAAACTTTTCTCAAGTCCAAACAGGTCTCTATTCTCGCCGGGCGCAACGATGATATTGATGCAAACTCATGTAAAAACAAAGTACAAATGTTTACATTAAAAATGTGAACAATGTTTGCAGTTTCATCTTTAACTTGTAGTTGACAAAACTCGATTCAACCGATTTTATTTGTAAGTCCACGCCATCTTATATTATCGTCCGTACGTATTTCCGCGAGCAGTACAATTTTTTAGTAAAACGTTTAATGGAGAATCACATTAGTTTCCATATACTTACTAGCCAAATGTTATTCGCCTGCTACGCGTAGTTATTTGAAATCTACACCCGACCACTTCACATGGAGACATCATTTTACGGGCCTTTCAGAATTATCGGGACACAACGTTACCAACGTTCATAACATTAAGCGTTTTTCGGATAAATCACCCTTGACACTTTTTCTTCGTCGGCATCAAAAAAGCTACTAATAACCTGAACATTTTACAAGATTGAGTACCTTCTCAACTCAAAAGTCGTTGTTTGAAAAACCACAGCCACCAAAACGTCCGCCACAGTACCATACACGTTCGCCCTACGGCACACCTAGAGTTATAATGGACCCACGATGCGTGAAATGTGGAGAAGACCACCTTTCAGATTCCTGTACCGAGTCACGTGATTCTCCAGCCAGACGTAATCTATGCAATGGTAGTCACACAGCCAGTTTTAAAGGTTGCCTCAACTTCAAAAAGATAAAAAAAACCTAGTTTTTTAACATTCTTAATGTAATAATATGTGTTCAAATAAAGTTTGTTCCGTACATTTTTGGAGGGCACTTCTTTTAATCGCACGTAATGTTATTTATGCATCATAACAATCGTTTGTGCTTTTTAAAATCGCGCACAATGCATTTTGTCAAAAGATCAATAGTGCATATATTAATATTCATTTGTTGGATGATAAAATATGCACTATAATACATAGGTGCAAGTATACACAGAGTGTTTCGGGATTATTGGATAAATGCAATACATTTTTTCTATCCATTATTTTTAATTATTATTATTATTATTATTATTTTTTTTTTTTTTTAAACTGTTGGTGGGCCAAATTGACAACTTCAAAAGCTCATCATATAGTTGCCGCCCGAGTAACTTGCTAGTTCCAAAATGTGACTTGCAAATACGTCCAATTATAAGCTTTCGGTTTCAAAGTGGTAAGACAATGTTCGAGTGGGCCATGTTAAATCGATCCAACTTTCGTTTTCTGGTTTCATGACAATACAGTATATACAGACTTAAAAATTCAAAAACTGACATGCGAATATATGCAAACAACTTGCAAAATATTGACATGATTTTGGAAAAGATATTATGTCATATTCTGTGCATTATTATTATTATTTTCATCAGTATCGATATTATTTTTCCAATGTTTATTAATTGCAACGATTCGTCCGTCAATGCAAAACAATGCGCCCATATATCATATCATATTATATATACGTATATACATATATGTATTATATTCGTGTTTTTTTAATTTTTTTGCTCCTCTACAGATTGGCGATATGGCGGTGGCCTTAACCTAAAAATATTCTATATTAAATATTGGCAGAAAAAAAAATGTCGCAGTTTCGACCACCGCCGCAGTTACGACGACAACCTTGGACCCGACCAAGCGCGGAAACCGCATGGGACAACCGCGTCGTCGTCGTGATCGCATCCCCATCATCATAATACATATTATACATAACATTATTATACATAGATGTAGACGGCGTAAGCAGTAGGTATAACACATTATAAAATAGGTGCGGTATTCTCTGTCTATAGATATTTTCATCTATTTTTCGTTTTTTTTTTCCTCTTTCCATATTTTTTATTTCTTGTAATTTTTTTTTCACGCGTTGCGTGCGTACATAACAAACCTATACCTACTCGATTTTTTTTTCCGTTCGTTAATCGACCCGGTTGGAAGGCGGTAGCGTATCACAACGGTATTGTATTATATTACAAGGTCTAGCGGGAGAGGGGAAGAAAAAACCCGATCGGAACCGTTGCGATTACGCGACGACAATAATATATAATATAATCTTATAATATGGAACCATAATATATACATACACATATACCATATACCTTGTACTATGCGCGATCGTCGACAGTCACGTCTTGTAATGATTTCTACGACCACGCATATTATTATAATATTATCCACTGTACCTACTCGTATCATTGTCGACACACAAGAATGGCAGTGGCCACCGTGCGATAAATCGGTTATGCCATCCGAAAACGGATATTTTTTTCTTTTTTTGTCGTTTCTTTTTGTGTTCCGAAGCCGCGGTCTCGGGTTTCTGCACGCATATATTATGTATAGTATTTTTCTCGTTTCCGTTATCACGGCGGTTAAATGGACGCGAAAATAGCCGGTATGTACGTGGCACGAAATATTTAATTACATCAACGGCCGCCGCCATGGTTCCCGATGGTATACCGCGGTCAACAGCCAACGGCTAAATTGGGGCCGATGTGACCAGACTAGTCGGAAGAAAAACAAAAACCGTGTATATTATATTATCGATATAGCGGCTATATTTATCGCGTCCCATCCGTTTCCGACTATAGTCGGACACATCGGTCTGAAAACAAATTTATTAAACGAGTCGGAACTGAATGGGTTCCAATTATTCATATAACGAGGTTGGCACTCAACGGTCATACTACGGCCGATTATGAATAAAGTTCTTAACCTTTTGAGGACCATGTTCGCTTTTAACAATGTACCAGTTCACGCCCTCCCCCATCCCTTACCATTATAAGATGTTGGTTATTGGGTTGATATGAATAAAACGTCGTCAATTTAGATTATTTAATATTTAATAACGTTTTCATGTTTCGTGTGTTTTCACGCCTCCAAAGGGAGTTTTTTCACTCCCAGCTTGAGAACTATTGGTTTACGACGTGATGACGATATTTTCAAGCTACACATGGTCGCACGTTGATAATGAAGGGTGATAGTCGCTATCGTATTAGCAGATCTCATGGAAGTGTGACACTGCGAACACTGCGAACTCCGTGAAATTACTATTATAGCGAGCCGAACCTCTTGGCTCTCACGAACCGTTCGCGAAATATTCGTCATTGTGGTCATAATATTATACGCTATACCGGGGATGGCCAACATGAATATGCTCGTGAGCCACATGAATAAGTACAAATTTGTACAATAATTATATCAAGAGCGAAAATGTTTGTATTTTATAATTTCAACAGTTTGATTTAAGTAATAATGATATAGTTTATAACCCATAAACATATCCAATTACATAATATTAGTTCAGTATATTTTTGTTCAAATTTGTACTTATGAAGTTCCCTCGGAGTTCTTATGAAAACTCGGGTGGAAATGGATTTGTGTGAATAGTGCGTGACCAGCTCACCTAGCGTTGGACATAAAAAAAGTTTAATGCACGTATTGTTTATCTCCCGCCGGTCCGCTGATAATCCATTTTTTTTCACGACTTATGTCTTGTAATATTATGTTAAACATTGTTGTCTCGATACGTATATTTATATTTTTTTTTACTACCAAGCATTTACTTTCAGTGATAACCTGGCTAGGTCGGTGTAACGGTGATCACCGACTGGACCCCCTTCTAATTAGGCCCCTTGAATATTAATTTTTAAATAACTAACTTATTACTCCAATACTTCATGAAAAAAAAAATATATATAAATTATTAAAAATTACATTAAATAATATAAATAATAAAAATTTGTTAAGTTTTATGTTGACAAATTTATTTATAGCACTAGATCAAGTTCAATTAAAAATAAATGTCAAAAAAATAAAAATTCTAATAGTAGTAAAACATGGAAAAGAAAGGCAGCGAACCATCAAACCATCAATTTAAATGGCACACCTATTGAAGAAGTCAAATAATTTTGCTACTTAGGTACCATATAACCCTATAGGTAACCATATAACACAAGATAATAAATACACGACAGAAATAAAGAGGAGAATAGCTTTGGCTAAGCAAGCCTTTATTAAGAAAAAAAAATATTTTAACAAGCAGACACTAATCAATAAAAAACTAGAAAGCTCTTTATTAAAATGTATGTTTGGAGTGTAGCGAGATATGGTAGTGAGACATGGACCTTAAGCACTCTAGATAAAAGAAGAATAGAAGAATTAGATATGGGGACACGGAGGAAAATGATGAAGATCAGCTGGAGACAAAGGAAATCGAATATATTAGTATCAAATATGATAGGTAAACCAAGACAAATTATCAAAATTATGGAAATAAGGAAAACCAAGTTTTGTAAACGTTTAAAGCAAAGCCGGTTATGACTTATAAATAAAACGAGGCTGTATGGGATGCAATAATAACAAGGTGTGTTCGAAGACTTTATGCAAAATGTACAATTGAAATCAAGAAAATGTTCTATTTTGCTCTATACCGTTTTGTTAAATGTAACTATTGTAGTACGTAGATATTATCCTTTGAAAGTTTGTATGGTTTTTGATCATTTTTTTAAACTTATTACTCGTTGAGTTACATGGAAAAAAATTTAAATAACAAAACAATTCATTCGTTTTAGTTCAATAATGACCAATCCACGTTTTTTTCTTTTTCTGTTTGTTAATTAAACTCTGGATTTGCGGGATGATTAAAAGTTTAGAAATATATAGTTAGCTCTACATATACAATGTAAACAATTTAAATATTTTAATAAAATATTTTAAAATATTTGTGTCCTCATTAGAAATAGAATTATTTAGGTTTTTTTTTACATTTTCCAAAAATGTTACAATATTAATGATACGGAGTTACTCGATTATTGTACTAGACCAGAGGTGGGCAATAGACGGCCCACAGGCCATGTCTGGTCCGTGAAAGGGAAATAACCGGACTGCCAAAAATATTTTGCTAGTTTTCCGCTCGTTATAAAGACATAATATGGAATATATAGATAAATAGAATATAATATATAATATAATATATTTTATGATGTAGTATTTGGAAATTACAAAAGTCTTCATCGTCGTTTATAGTATGTCTTAAAATGTGTTTTTATTGTTTTTAATATAAAATATAAATACATTAAATGATAAAATGACGTTTAAGTTTTTTCTGGCCCTCGTAATTTCTTTTTAAAATTACTCGGAGACTTGGACCGCTGTTCAAATTAATTACCGCCGACCATTCAGTTCACAACGTCGCACTGAAGCACGTGCGTCACACAGACGTGTGAAAGCACCGCGCTTTCGGCGGCTGAGAAAACAACTCGCAAAATCTACTCAACCTCGACCTCGGGTTGCGATGATCGTATAATATACACTATACGTAGGCACAGCAGAAGCAGACGACGACGACGATGACGTTATTATTATTAACAAGTGTATACTACGTATAGGGGCGCTGCTTTTGTGCCGGGCAAACAAAAAGAACGTTATGGTACCGTTTTATCTGCACCGTAGACATCTTATATAATATGTATATTATGTTGTGTACTCGGTGAACGCATATTACATAGTTGTAACTGTTGTAAGCAGAGAAGCTCACGTGGGGTCGACTGCTGCAGTTCGTGAAATAATAAATATCATTGTAATTTCGATAACGAGCAGTGTTTTTGCAAGTGGAAACCCAAAACGAAATGAAAAAAAAAAAGAAAAAACAACAACAATTCGAGACGTTTGCCGCGAGTTCATAGTATTATGTTATTATACATGTATGTATTGTGTTATACAGGCGTTGCGTTTGGAGTAGTATTATTATTTCATATTATATACACGACTGCCACCGAGTGTTCGTCGTATAATCGTAAGTATTCGTTTGCCTGTGTGCACGGCCATTTAACCTACTGCCGAGACAGAAAAAAATCACAACTTGATCCACTGTCGGAACGGATGATCGATCTATATTCGAGTGATGTGCTGTAAAAAATAACCGCGTTTGCAACCAAAGTTACAATCACAGCAATTTAAAATACGTATACATAGTACGTATAATGAACACGTCATATGGTATTATGCAAGCAGTATATGCGCGTACAGGGCGATTTGACAATTTTATTAGTTTACCGGGGAAAGCCTAAAATATTCTACTCACTACTGCAAAAATTTGATATTTTACCAAAAAAAAAAATCAGTTTGTTTCAGTTACTACTTATAAGCGCCATAATATATTACTATTTACTCATAGTTAAAAAGCAGATTTTTAAGTTTTTACGTATATTTATTGGCTTTGTGCAGCGCTACGAGGATGAAAAATATAAACAATTGATTCATATTACAGTGTTTGTAGAAAAAAATTTATTTTGCATATTACAGCATTAATATCAGTATTATAAACGATGACTACCCCTCCAGCTATCAGCCATCCATAATTTTTATCGGGGCAAATCATGTTCAAGCCATGTGTGCGTAACTATTATGTACCTAGATAAAAAAAAACTAGGTTATTCTACTATAAAAACTCCTCGAGAGGCTCAAGATAAGTAAAATTAAATAAATGCACACATCAGCTGAGTACAACAATTTTTAACTTAGGTAAACGTACAAGTATAGCAAATCCAAACACTTCGCGAGATGGACGGTAAGACAAGTGACACGAAAAGAGGGGGATTTACATTATTGTTCTCCTATTTTTGGTTCGATACCTTTCAAGACGAACTACAACTGAAGTCATGTTGTTCGTGTTCCCGGAAAACCACACACGAGACATACGTACAATGCGGTGCACAAGATCGTCTGCACGAAACGAGTCTGGCTGTGATTTCTCCAAGTGTCTATTGTTTACTATACCACGAACTCTTGAAACAAACGCCAAGCCAATTAATTTCGAAAACGGTCCACATCATTTGTGTAGTTAATTTTTATTTTTATTTTTTCATTCTCTTTTTGTGTAGGAATCGATACTATTCCGTAGCTAAACATTTCTTAGCCTAATCAGATAATATTTATGAAATTTAAAATATTATTAAAGTGTATTGATTTAAGTGTACAACACACTTCAGAGGCGGCTTTTGAAGATGCAAATAACCGACACTATGCATCGGTCAAAATTATAGGTGAGTGGTGGTCGGTGGAGTAGTCATCGTTTAATGTGTAATATGCAAAATACATTTTTTTCTACAAACACTGTAATGGATAAATTGTTCATATTTTTCATTCTTGTTGCGCTGCATAAAGCCAATAAATATTATATGTAAAAACCTAAAAATTCGCTTTTTAATCATGAGTAAATAATAATGTATTATAGCACCAATAAGTAATAACTCGGCCAAAGTGATTTTTTTTGGTAAAATATTAAATTTGTGCGTTGGTAGGTGGATGGGTGGGTGAAATATTTTAGGCTTGCCCAGGTCAACTAAAATTTACTGTCAAAGCACCGCTGACACACTTAGTGCTATAGCGGTAACACAGCAGTAGAAATTATTTCACTGTATAATAAGGATACGCAGTACGGCGCCTTCGAATCGCGTTAAAAACGAAATAATTTCAGGTCGAAAAACCTACAGCGGCAGTTCGCGTAAGACGGACACATTATTATCCGAATCGCGTTCTTGAATATATGTCCATCGAACGACGCGTCATATTATTATGATCATTCCATAATAAGCACGCCGTATACGTATTATATACAATGTCTTTGGTATTTTTTCTTCTACGTGCGAGCTAATAGAAGGCCAAAATAGTAGAAAGACATTATATTGTGCGTTATTAAAAAAAAATATTATCGTTAGTAATGAACATAATAATACACGACTTCTAGATAAGATATCATAACTATTATACAACAACAAATGGGTCTCTATAACTTTGACACTTGCTAACGATGTCGTCAGCCCGCATTTTCTTACCGAACAATACAATATTATAATTCCATAGCCGCAGACAAACCGATTCGGGGAAACAACAACACTATACAGCCATAAGTATACATACGCGTGTATTATATCAGTGTCGGGAATAGTAAGTCCCTACACGAGAGTACAGGCAAACGTATACACAAAGTTATTGTGGTGTAAGTGATGCGTACTGCGTCATTGCGCCCACTCACAATGCAGCACGCATTGGTTTAGCTTTTTCGCGCTCGTTTCGCGCTCGTATCATTCACAATATTATAATAATATGGTTTCGTTGAAATTAAATTCTACGCTCTACGGCTCCATTCGACCGCATACGTCAAAAGGATAATTGGCATATATTAATTTTTGTGTTTTTTGTGTTGGTTTTTTTTTTTTTTTTGTTTAATTACTATTATTACGACACCATAATAAATTATTATCTTAAATGCTATAATTTAAACACCATTTAAACACTTTTATATAGTGTAATGTTTTAGTACCACCATTGTATAATATAGGGTACCACTATAAGCGTGCACAGGTCTTCTTGACAGTGGTTGCTAGACCTTAACTAAGGAAATGCAGACACCAAACCCCACCCCTCTCCGTCCCAATTTTTTTCTCAGGTAAGACCTTAACTTAAGGTCACCAAACAAATACGGTTAACTTTTATCCTGGTTAAACTGCTATATAATTAAAATATCAGAACCAATTTCAATAAATCCTTTTTAATAACATAATAATAAATAATTAAAATAAAAATTCAGTTTGAATTCTTGGTATATTGTTTATCGGATCAACAGGACGATTTATATCAGAGAAAGAATATTTTTCAATACAAAAACTTGAAAAGAGGCATTTTTCTCACTGAATATTTCTGCTGTGTAGTAAAAAAAATCGTTGGGATGTTAGTTAGTTTCGGTAGAAAAATTAGGTGTGATTATTGGAATAATATTATAGTACGTATTAGATGTATTAATATAATTGCTCTTGTTTCAAAACCGCTGTGTTGTGCTTACATTTAATAGTGTATAGTCCAGCCATACTCAACCTTTTTTTTTTTATTTGGGCCTCAAAATATTTTATAATACTACGCGGGCCGTAATTCTATAATTTTTAGTTCAATAAATTCATCAAATACTTTTAAATAATCAGATGATACAACCAATGCAACTAATTGTGTTATGCTGGTTACTTCTTAGTGCCAAGGATTTTCTATTTTCTTCAGATATTTTTCGTTTATTTTTCGAAGATACGTCTGCCATAATGTTACAACAAATATTAAAATACATAACTATCATTGTATGTTTTACGCCTCTGACGGTTTGTTATACTATTTTATATTTATAATATTAGTTTTGAAATTTATATATTTTTATCAATTCAATGAGTTCTGTTTAGACCACATATAAACCGTTGGAGGGCCACGGATTGAGTATCGCTGATATAGACGATAACTTATCGATAAAGCTGATATTCATTTTTCGATGCACAAAATATCCCAGACTACTATAATACCGCCACTCACGTTATCACACGAAGAGTCGTCATTTTCTTGGTATTTACCTATTCTATAACATGTGCAACGTGCATTGACATTTGTTGTCAAGTATTTACTATGAAATTTTTATTTGTGTTTTTATATAAATTTTTCTAACAGTGATAAACAGCGCTCGAAATTTATAGCACTAAAAAATCATGAAATATACGCTATTATATGCACCGAAAAAATGTAAAATATGCGCTATAATATGCACTAAAAATATGAAAATATGCTTTAAAAATTATTTATTTAAAATTTTCATTTGGACATTTATGAATTTATAATTATTAAAATTTAAAGAAAATTTTTTATATAATTTTATACAAATAACGACTTAAAATTCTTTCCTGTTCTCATTAATTTGTATGTGTCGAATTTTGTCAATCTGTAAAATATAATTATTTCAAATCAATAATTCATTAAAAAGTAACTTACAGTTTGTACCTTCATAATTGCACTGTATTATTATGTGTTTCCGAATATTTTCAAATTTGAAAGATCTTCTGTTATTGCTTTAATAATGTTTTGTACACGGAAAATGAGCGCTCTACATTGACCGATGTAGCGGATAATAAGGCCTGACACAAATCTTTATTGAAACATGGTTTCTTACTTGAATGTGTTAAAAATTTCTGTTGTGATTTTACTGATTCTTCTTGTTTACGTTTAATTGCTTTTGTATGTTAGTCAGTTTTAAGATGTTGTGTTATATTGAATTTTTTTTCACAATTTACTTTAATTTCACAGTATTTGCAGAAAAGAATAGATGAATCGTGTGAAAATGTATCTGAACCGAATTCTTGACTCTTGTACATAGCTTCTTAACCGTCGGGCTAGTGATAATTTATCTTTTGGCTTGGTTATTATTATTATTATTATATTGATAAGCCTTGAAGAAACTAATATATTATACATGAAATCGTTCAACTGCTAGGTCTCGTCCAGGAACTTACACTCGCCCGGGTTGATTCCCGCTTTATTCGGTGGGGTAAAACAAACAGTTTTTGAAAATAAAGTTTTCACATTTCGGACGTTTCTTGAGAGACACGCAAATCGTTTACAGCGCAACACCTCCGAGATATATTGTATTATAATAATATGAGGTGTAGCGTACTGTATAGGAATTTACACAAAACTGGTTTTCACGCGGTAAATTCACTCGGACGTAACTCAGCCGGTTTACCTGCAGTATACTATGTATTATATTTTCTTCGCACGATCGCTGTGTTATATTCGCGCTCACTCAGAAATTATAATAATAAGATAATAACAATAATTATAATATCACACGCAAGAGCCAGGTGACGACGACTTTGCAATGTGCGTTCTGCATACAGTATATATCCCTCCGATAAATAATAGTCCATAAAATTCGTTCTTTTCGGCGTCCGACTTGGATTCGACTTGCTGCCGCATCATTATTATGCATGTATATATTATAATTATTATTATACACGCGACACACACTGCATGATATTATGATAACGCGTACAGCAAACGCGATACATTAAACTCGTACACTGCAGGTGCATGCATATAATTTTATTTGATTTTATATATATAAACGGGCAAGCCCAATATCAAGTACAAACAAATATTTATATTTATATAATTTATATTATACGCAGTGGTGTTTCCATAGGGTGTACTACATACACGCCGTATGCTCTCGACTTCATTTTGAAAGTTCACGGGTATACACAGTTCATGAAGAAATATAAAATATAATATAACAATTGATTTAACGATTATTATTTAAATACATTTTGCTAATGGATATTAATTTTTACTCCGGACGATCAGCTCATTACTATTTACATTTTTTTTTTTTTTTTTTGTTAATATCTATATACATATCTATATTTGAAACATCTACGTCGTCACCGTAATTATTTAAAAAAAATGCCCATAATATGAGAGACTCGTCAGTGTACAGTATACTATCGACAAAACTGATGGGAACATCTCTGATTATACGGTGGTTTACGCGTTGCTCTTTGTTTGATCGCGTCGGTAGCGAAACCAAAATATACACACGGGTATCTAGGGCGTGTTTGTAAAATTATTGTAAGACCACTACCATCCCGCGATCGGGCCTAACAATACACGTCTTATTGTTTTACGCGCGAAACATTTTTTAAATAAATAAGACTTACGAGCTATAATTGTATAATGCAAAAAGCTCTAAAAAAAAAAAATAAAAATAAAAATAAGACATCAATATTAATCGGTCAGTGATTAATCATTAACTGCAGTGTTTATAGTAATTGGCAATAAACGCAGTACTCGCTGAACCGCGAGCGCCCACCCCCTTTACCAAAATATTATACGAAACAGTATATGCTATAATATGCATAATTATAATAGTATATAATTTACGTGCATACGAATGCAATGGATCATAATATGTGCATCGTACATATATGCCTGCAAAAACAGCCGTTATTTTTCGTTAATCGAACCGGGAATGTTGAACCAACATTTTTTCTTTTCAATAGATATTAATATATATATATATTTATATTAATTCTATCTGGTCGTTTTTTCATAAGCTTTCTCGGCTGCGCGCGTATGCTCAAAATACGTGTAATCGTATACCGCACCGGCAAATCGGGACGCTACAATGATATGGCTGTAGTCCATTTGCACCCATGAGCAGCTCATTTGCGCCCCGAGGGTCATGGATATTTGCGCCAAAAATAAAAAACTTAACACCCTGATTTATAACCCAAATGCGCCCATTTTGCATGCAACGTTGCCGTTATTATTTGAAAATATAAAATCCTACGGAAAATCAAAATTAATAAAAAGTAATAATTTTAAAAATAATGTTAAATACTACATTATTGTGGCCGGTGTAAAGAAGAACAATTATATAGACTACGCTTAGTGTTGTATAATTATGTTGTTCATACCGTCTATAAAACAAAGGACTACTACGTTATCGCGTTCAAGTCGCAATGCCGTTATTATATGTACACGACGGTCGATGACGTTTTACACGCCTACAATAATAATAATATTATTTTAATAATATTATTATACGACTTTATCACAGCGTTTATGTTGTACACGTTACACTAGAGACTAGACGATTACTGATTTATGCCGACACTATTATGAACGTGTATACATATTTATTGTGGTCGTTAAAAGATATAGTTATGTATTGCGAGTTTGTAAAATCTAATAGTTGTAGTGCTGCAGCAAGTGCATAATAATACGATGTATTATATTGTATCATAATAATAATAATGATAATTATATATTGTGTCCGATGGGGTTTTATGGGACGCACGAAAAATATAATAATATAAACTACTTTATGAAGAGTTTGTTATAAGTTCCAAATGTGTCCGAGTGTGTATTATATATATATTTATATATGTTATTTGTAATTTTTTAACTACATCGTAAAATCATATATAGGTTTAGTACATATATATTATATACTGACGTTTAAAATGTATCGTATCATATTTTCATTGAGATGTAATATTATACGTTATCATCACACGTGGGATATTTGAATATACTATATATACTCGTATTATCTATATACTCAAACTCGGTAACTATGGAAAAGTTTTCGGGTTAAGGGGAGAAAAAAAATGTAGGTTTAAATTATTGGTTCTAGTAAATATAACGATTTACGTACCCCATGTAAATGCATAAATTGGCTTCCCCATTTACGTAAAAGTTACACAATATTATTACATTTGTGGAAATTCATTTTTAGGAGATTATTTTCTCGCGAACTGGTTTAAAAACTATCTGCGAGTTCTTACTGCAGTAACAATTTATGGTACCTATACATGTTATATACAATTTGTCAAAAACATATTATGTTCACGCCACTCGGGTTTTGTCTGTGGTGATCTTTCGCGCGATAAATGTCGATGAGTGATCAATAAAATTATAATGTGCATGTCTGGGATACAGCTGGTCGTCATGAGAGTATTGTCAGATTACTTTACGCTTGTAAAATTGTAAATGATTAGATTCGGTTCGTTTTATGGCATTTTTTCACGAGTACAAAATCTAATTAAGATACTAACGAGTTTAGAATGGAAATTCTACTTTTTAGTTTTGATAAACTATTTACTCGATGATTTTAACATAAGACATTTCATATCTCAATAATTATGAATAATTAATAATTCATATCATTTGAGTATAATATCATCCAAAATAAATGCTAAAATTGATGTTGTGGTGTTATATCATTATACCAACACCACCGGCACCATGCAAACATGTTATTTTAACTTTTGTTTTTTTACAAATACAATACGTATTTTTCACTTTTGAGGAAATATTTCAATGGTCTATAGGTATTATTAAAATGCAATATTACCTGTTCAAAGGAGCAAAATGACAGTAGTTTTGTCTGAAAGTGCATGTGTAGAATATATATAAAACCGAGTATTGACACGAGTGACATTGAGGGGTATTTTACATAATAACTCGGGGCAATTGATTTGAGAATTGAGGAGTTTGTATAGCCAAATTAAATAATTATATTTTCTCCTCTTTTCAAGTGACTCAATATTAAAATCAGTTGCTAACTGTTTAAGAGAGGCAAATAATAATAGAACAATTTGGATTTTTAAAATCCGAGTAATTACGACGTATAAAACTAAAAGTACGGAGTGATTCATTACACATTGCATTAATTTTATCTTAGGTTATTGCCATATACATAGTCACGAAAGAATATGCTTACTGTTCATATTGAACGCACCATGGACGTATGGTATTAGATTTCTTTTCCCTCCGAAATCAGCTGATTTTATTTATTCATTGAATTATTATTTTTTCATGCAAGGACTAAGCGCATCACGCGTATATGGCTGTACTGACTGCTGAAATTTAACTCGTCCGCGTGTATAGGATACATGTTTTTATAACCTGCACACGCGTTCACGGTTAGCCTATTTTGGCCGCTGCACATGCCGCACATCAATATTGTGAAACAGCTAGTGTGCGCATAAACTACACGAGGTACAGCTGAATTCCAAGACAATCGCGGAAAAAAATGCGGTTACGTCAAAATGCATATTGTATATACCTACGCGATTATACGCGTCGTATAGTTTGAGTAACGATTTTTTCAATATGGTAATTTTTAACCTTTTAAACTGGCGCTCAAAACACGGATTCAAAGAATTTGCTGTAACTCTGTATACCAACTACGCGTGTATATTTTATGTATGCGTGATGAAGGACAACAAAAGTGCAAGGATGAGTGGAACGGCGGGAATGCGCTCTGCAGTGATTCTCAATCAAGGGTGTCGGGGAAACTGTACGTATTTTTTTAATGTGTTTCGGCAAAAAAATTATGCGATATTATTATATTATATTACATTATTGTTATTATCATCATTATTATTATTATTATTATTATTATTATTATTATTATTATTATTATGTGTACGTCGACTTTCCCCATGAAGTTCGCCATAAACACGTAAATTACAAGTACGTGGAAATCCGTTTTACGAGTTGTAATAATGTGATCATCTATATATTCTATATACCGTGGTACAACGTCATTTGGCTAATATGTAATTCATATAATACAGTTTAATCTGATCCCGATAGAAAAAATAAAAAAAAAAACTTCAGTATAATATGTTATGAAAAAGTTGAAAAAAAGTTTGAGATACTTATACTTTATAATAATATATATATATATATATATATATATATACTTTCGTTACCTCTTCGCTTACTACTTACTTACACAAAAGTTATGGATATTCTCGTTTTATTTCTATAAAACCTCATGCATAAATTAGGGAACAGAAAAAAGTTCATGAAGTTCGGAAGATGAGGAGTATCGCAATGGTTATATTATTATCTAATTGGAGGTTAAAAATGTTCAAAATACAGAAGTTGTATAACACGAGAATATATATTGAATAGTTTGCGGGATTTAACAGCAAAAGTGTTGAAGTGTACCAGTAGCGATGAGGTGATGGATTCCCTCTCCGCAATGGTCTGTTTACAATACTTAAAGTTAAATATTTTCGACGTATATTTATCAAAAATAAAAATATGCGTATTAAAATATAAGCCACATTCCACCTCCATAACAAAATCATTTGACCGCCACTGAAGTGTGCTATTATATATTATCATAGCAGTTGTGAATATATAGCATAACGTCGTGTTGGGTTGAGCACTCAGTGTTTATGTTTATTAGTGATAGACTCTGCGCAGTTGTACTATATTATTATTTACTGTTTATCGTGATTTTCTCTTGCGATTTGTCTTTGCGACATTTTTCGCAGACGCAGTACGTATGTTGAATTATTTAGGGCGTGTGCATGTTTTCATCAGTGACAGATTTGGCGGATGAGTTGTGGTGGGGACGTTACTATCACGTTATAATTTTCCATTATATTGTGTTAAAACCTTAAAACACTCACATATATGAAATGGTATATTAATATAGGTAGGTACACGACGCTTTGATTTTGGATATTGAATTTTTGATATTTAATGCCGATAAACCGTTGTAATAATTCATTGTTTGGAAATTTAATAGAGATGAAAAAAAAAATTGGATATTATAGAACATTTTTATACATTGCAGCAGTCACTCATCCTCTTTCGCGATTATTGGATTTTGTTTTATATTTTAGACTGAAATTACTATTCAAGTTATTGGATACTAATTTCTAGTCTAATAATGCGATTTTATTTCGAATTAGATTCATTAAACGCACTGCAGTAGTGCACGCATCGCCTTAGAACGGGTCACATCAAAATTACTATATACGTAGTATTATATTAGTTATTTTGGAACGACATAATAATATACTCGTATTATGATGTAACCACATAATATACCCTTTTCCGGCAGTACTAAACTTTTTCAAAAGCGTCAGACTGTTCATGAACACTTTTCCAAATGTGTATACGATCGTTTGAGAAGGTACTTTATGAAAAGCATGTGCTAATTAAATTCAGCGAACAGTTTTTTGAAGCTGAAGTGCGGGTTGCCTATAGGATGCACGTAAGATGAGCAATTTTGTAATGCCACGCGCTTGTGCAGCATATAGAATAGTTTTTTTCTAATGTTAATATTGTCTCTGTAATATAATATATGAAAGGATAAACTGACTCACTTATCGAGATATCAACGCATTGCGTCTAGAGACTTGAAATGTTCCACAGAGAATCCCTAACGCAACGCAGGCATGCAAGAAAGGTACTCAGAAAGGATTTTTCGAAAATCGCATTTTTAAGGGTTAATGGCGGTTTCAGCTCCAGCCTGGACGTATAATTTTTATTCCCTAATGGCTACCAAATTAATATTTTGTGTTCATCTTGTGGTGATGAAATTAAAATACCCAGTAAATGTGTCTAGTTACTATGACGACCAAAATAACCATCAAATAACTTATATAATCATTTAATTTTTGCAACCCTTATACCGTTTATCTCAATTATTCAAAAAAAGTCAACCCCTAAAGGCATCAGGACGGGTAAAAGGGGTAAAACTGAAAAAATACCACTAGCCGGAACCGTTGAAGCTAAGGGTATAAAATGTGGTCAATTGTTTCGTTTTACACATTACGAGTAGCATTGATTAAATATACATATAAAATTGTATATTAAATATTTTAATCAATGCTATAAGTAGACACCAAGAATAGATGCTTCCAAAATTCAATCTACGAGGAAATTGAAATGGATAAAAAAAATGGGTAAATATGAATTTATTATCCGGAACCATCGAAGCTTTGATTATAACATTAGATCAGTAAAGTTTCGGTTCACGTTATTAAGACGAAAATTAAGAGTAGATTTTCTTAGATTCAACTTCTTAAGGGTTCCAAAGGGATGGACATGAAAAAAATGGCCTTGTTCGAACCGCTAAAGCTATGAATATGATATTCGGGTTGAGTTTTCGATTTTTAATGTACTATTGTACAAAATAGCGTTTCTTGATTGATTGCAACTTTCAATATGGTGCAATTATTATGCTTTCATATACATACATATTACCATAATACTGACAAATAAACCCCGGGTAATGAAAGCTAGTAATATGCTTAATACAATTATTGTTTTTATTATACAATACATATACCAATCCGTTCGTGATGTAATGTTTACGTAAAACGTACAGTATTTTTTTTTCGTTTGAAAAACACTTCAACCGTATTACAAGATAAATGTACTATTATGTTACCGGATCCACTAAGAAGCGCTTTACACATATTATGGGATGGGGAGGGAATAAAACGCTGTTTTTAATACTCCATTAATAATGTCCTTTTATTTGTAGAATTTTCCTCGCGTTTTCGGGTGTTCACTTACTGCAATTATTCGTGCAACATTTGTACAATATGTATAATGTCCGTGATAGTACTTTTAGTGTGCGTAACATTTCCGTTTGGTCGTGAATGCTTAACATTTAACTGATGATATACGAACATTTTTTAACAATAAATAAATCGTTGTGTTCTTACACTTGAAAATGAGGAACGGGATTTTTATTCTTTCAAGTTTCTGTGTATTGAGTCCGGATGCAGCGCGTGTTCCGTAAATGATAATAGGTATAATAATTATATTTTTTTTTCCGAGGCGAAAGTAATATTTTAAAAATAATTATGTCATCGTTTTTGGATGGAAAAAATGAAAGTTTAAAAAATTGACCAATGCATCGCGCGTATAGTCGTGTAGGTACGTACGTGGTTTGTGTTCGGACGATTTTTGTGTTAAAAAAAAAAAAAAAAATTATGTTTATCGACCGTCGAAATGGCTAGACGGGGAATAAAACGGTCGCGCGTACTTACAATATATGTTGGCAAATATATTTATATACGCTGTTCTGCACTACATGATATAATGTACGACGTGCAGTGCGTGACGCTGTATTTTATCGATTTCCTTTTTTTCTCTCTCCCGAATTCGTTAAAAATAAAACATCCGCGTTTGGTAGGTATTTTAATTACTTTTCACCGTACGAACAAAATATGCCGAGTTGGATTTTATTACACTCTTTCAGACACGCGTTTCCGCGATGTTTTCGTCTACGACTCGAAATAAAACAATAATATGATGTGTTTATTATTATTCCCGTTTTGATCACAATATATAATGTAATATAAGAATTACGTACGCTCGCACGAGTACCATACGTTGCTATACACCGCAGCCCATGAAAGTTAATTGAGAGACTACAAATATATAAATAATGTGTAGTGCGTACTAATTATTGAGGAGATACTCGATTTGGATTCCCTTGTTCAACCCAGATCGATAAGGCAACAAGTTCTGCAGGTGCGCTATAATATATTATTTTGAAGTTCAGAATGGAGTAATATATAAATATATATATATATATATATATATATATGTTTATATATGCGGGGTTAAGATTTGAAATCAAAAGCCTTTTTTTGTTAAATTAATAATTGTTGTATAAAAATGTGTTTCAGTTAATATCTAAGATGCAAATTAGTTAAATCGACTGAAATCTATTTAAATCGTTAGTAAATTTTGTAATTTTGCTTAGTTATGTAAATGCTCTATTTTACCTTTTTATTACATTTAAAATGATTTTTTTTAATGATTATATTCCCTTCGAATCCGATCCCTTATAATATAATAATATAATATTATAAAATTATGAAAAAATAGTATTTTATTGGCCTTTAAAATCTCAATGACCGTATACCTACTAATTGTTGTAATTATACACACTGATAATAAATTATTTAAATCCGTAATCACACACGAAACGCGAACATTAATTCACTAAGGTGGACCGCAACGGAATGGTTAACTAACTTGCATGGATGACCGACTATAAGTTGTTATTATTTTTTAGTCATCGAACACTTTTATGCATGCGATTTTTCATTTATTTATTCATTTGAATACCTATTTATTTAATTATATTTTTTCTTATGCCGATGCAATTTATGCTAATAATAAATAACATATTGATTATGTGCATAATATTTGCTATTTATGATCAATGATAATAATATATGTATATTATACAAGTATAAATATTTATGTTGATACGAGTATGTAAATAATACATTAGTATAAAATATGGCCTGGTCCCCGCGGTGTGGTTCGTGCAATGGACGTGAAATTAACCACAACGCGCGCGTTCATCTGTCCGATTCCTTGCAGCACAGTCTAAAAATTCTACGTCGGTTTTTGGGTTACGTAATCGTCTTTAAGATCTACTCCAAGGGTACGGAAATTGCTCGTATACACACCTTCATTGGACAATTTTCAAGACGCACTTTTATTTTCTATAAACATTTATCTTACGATTTACGCCGCATTAGATCAGTACTGTCGTTTTGGCGCACATTCCTTTTTTTCTGACTGCGTACAATAAAATATAATACTGATAATAAATAAATTTCGATTTTAAAAACCATGAAAACCAATTGATTGATGGTTATGACTGATCTAGTGTTGTGATGTTTTAACTTTTATTCATTTTACATTACACATATAGCTCTATGGCCGACTTTTCTGTTGGCCGGACGACAAAAATATTACATCGGACATATTATAAATATCTGTACAACATCTGACCGGCGGATATCTCTTATCGGTTTGGAGCGGTAATATTTGATCTAGGTTCTTACCGCTACATTATATAATGATTCTAATGCGTCGTGCGTATCAAGACGGCATAATACTTGACAAATAATGTGACATCGCGGTGGGCGGTTTCGCGCGCGGGAATGGTATTTTTACAACAATTTCCGTGCTCGGCACGATTATATATAGAACTTCAAGGTTGAAAAAAAGCGTCGGGTTCCGTTTTGTTCGCACCAATCCGTTTCTGACCACCAAACTACTTTATATATTGGCATGTCCAAAAAAGAACCGGACGGGGACTCGCTCTGCAGTACAGTAGGGGGTGGAGTGGACCTCGTTCATAGGACCGGTCATAATGAAGGAAATATTAAATTTTAATGCAATTCTATAGGTATCATTACACAGGTACGAAAAACGATTCTGAACGGAGATGATTTGTTAGTCTAGAATAAGTATATTCAATGAATTACGTTGTATTTACTTAAATTGTAATATTATGTCAATATTTAATCTTCAAACCACTATAATAAATAACTTTCCCTATGGATTTCAATAATTTTCGAATGGTAGAAAGAATAACTTCTGTGAAATCTTCTATTAAATTTTCAAGTTTTTTGTACTAAACAAATTGTTTTTATCAACAGTTACAAAAAAAAAAAAAATGTAAGAAATCGAATATTTCAAATGCCTAGAAACTATTTAAAAATAAGTATAATATTTTGAAAAAAATATGATTTAAAGAAAATGCCAATTTTAACAACTGGTAAAAATTTCGAGTTTTTGCGACTTATACTTTTTGAATGATAACAAATATTTAAAACCGTTTGAGAATAAATCGTTATTTTTATGAAACTTTGTAAAAATTTAAATTTCAGACGGTCATAACATTTTTTTTTGAAAGTCTGGTAGAAATTTATTTATAGATATTTGAAGAAACACTTATGGATAAATTAAAATTTTGAACCTTTAGTATAAATATCAAAACCTTTATGCATTTTCAACTTCAAAATAACTTGCAAATTATTGGTTTTTTGACATATTTCATAAAAATTTGAACTTTAGGGGCGTTTTAAAAATGAATATGTTAAAGTGTTAAACAATTTTCTGTTTTTTAATTGCGATAAATATAACTTATTATGAACCTTTTATGTACATTTTCAAGATTTTTTAAAAAAAAAAATACATAAAAAATAAAAATCGAAAATTTCTACTGTTTATAAATACGCCACGAGTTGGATGGGCCATGAACATACAGGTTTTTGTATGCGCGCTTGGACACCAAATTCTTGCTAAACGCCACCAACAATAAGTACCTACTTAAAATAATAATGGAAAGGCTATCTGTGTAGTTTTTGCGGCTGTGGGCGAGATCGCCGGGCAAATACTGCAGAACTACGTAACGCGTATTGTGATAGATGTGTGTAATGTGTGATATTTTTCACAAGAATATATAGTGTTATGTTGTTTGAAATAAAAATGTTTTTATAAATTTCAATCGAGAAATTCGCCCTTTATAATTATTGTGTAGATATGCGCATAAAGCAACAAAGGTTGTCGTTGTACGTTTGTACAAGATAACAAACTATATTATATGTATATACTATGTGTAACTGTTCTAATATCACAAATTTCCGACAAGATTCGATAAAATAGAAATACAATATTAAACGCGCTAGTCAGTTAAACGTAATACGTTATTCTCTATGATAAGTGAAAAAAACAAAATGCTTTTAGTCATTGACGGTTACAAATTTTAATTTTTTATTTATATTTATTTTATAAAAACCTATGGACACAATTCGTGTAACCTAAGAAAAACGTAGGGACTCAATTCGTGTAACCTGAAAAAAATCTAGGGACACCATTCAGTATTTGGGACACAACTCGTTTGCAGCCGTATATACGTGCTGGACGAACACCTGATTATTATTATTTTTATTATTTTGGTCTGATAGGTGCAGCGAAAACTGGCGTAGATCTTGGTGACTACGTGATGAGTTGCGTGTTATATATTATAGTAGATTATGTACTGAGCTCTCGAAAATGAGTGCGGGTGATCACGGATAAGAAAAAGTAGACTTACAAATGTATCCCGTTGAGTCCACAGTGCAGACGTTTACAGTCCATAGTGAAATAACAAATGTAACCTACATTTTTTATAAAAACAAACGAAAGTTAAACGGGCATGTCGACGTAACGATTTTGTTGGAATTTAGAAAATGTATCTTCAAATTTACCATCGCAATCACTGCAATCGCTGACGATCGATTTGAATTTTTGAAATTTTTTAGTATATTTTTCATCAAGGGAGACACAGCGTGAGAGGGGGAGAAAGAGAGAGATAAAACGTATTTCGTACGTAGTTGAGATTTTTACTAATTGGCGTCGTGCAAGTTAATTATGTTAATAATGCGATATTGGTCGTTTTGGAAGTCATTAAAAGTTAATGAATTACAATATTAATGAGCCACGCAGCGATTAGATAAGCGATAATGATGAGTGTTGTGCTAGGCAATAGGTGCTATATTATATACCTATTAATAGCGAATGTCTGTGAAGAAATAAATATAATATGATCCTAACACACTAATATTACATAATTCATATACAATTGTGAACAAATAAAAATTTTATCTGTAATAAACAAAAAATATACGTGATGCATATTTTCGTTATTGAGGATAGACAATTTAACGTTAACTGATTTCTGAGAGATAAATATTATGATGACAATAGTCAATAATTAATGGGGTAAGATATTAATTAAGAATATAGTGTGTTTTTATTAGGTTCTAGTATGATAACCAAAAATCCTCTTCAATCATAATTTATCATATACACATAATATATGCAATAAGATAGTATAAGTTTTGTACTCGTACAATTAAAATATTAAACATAATATATAGGTCATAACAATAGGTACATAGTTATTAAAAGTTTATATAATCTTAAATCTTAACTATCATTAAGATTGATACAGAAACGAGCTTAGTAAATTTTAGATGTTACAATACATTAGTGAGAATATTTAGAATGGATAAGATTTTAACGAGGAAGAAATTATTCCGAAATAATTATGGAAAAATAGTACGCCTTAGGTGATAAGTGCATTAAGAACCAATATAAAATGCATGATAAAGTATCCACAGAAATATGATCAATGGAAGAGTTTTGACTGCTGGTAGCTTTTGCATAAATTTTCGTTCTGGATATAGTGTATGAAGGAAGTACTTTTAGAGATTTTTTTAATGAGTGCTCTCTTGAAAACCGATCAACCGATGAAATTGGCAAAGGGCACATTTGACTGTGCTTGATCCGGTCTTTAGAGTACTCGTTCGTATGATGTTAACGCAACGACAGTCGGTGATTTCGGTAAGTAGGATTGATTTTATTTATACAAAACTGGTATTTTCTGATAAAAGAAATTTTGTATAGTTGATACTTTGGTGTTTGGGGGAAGGGTTATTTTTTTAATTTCTCAATAGTTTTCCAAATAATTGAGAACAATACACAAATTATAAAAATTAGATTACGAAATTAGTTATTTGGTTGTAGTTTTGACTGGTCTAGTGACTCGAAACATTTACTAGTAATAGCTAGTGGGTGGCTACACTAATATTAACATTTTATCGATATTTTCTAGTTGTCGAAATATTTTAACGAAATGTATGCTGTTTATAAGCACTTGAAATGTTCGATTAAAAGTTAATAACTTACCGTATTCAGAGCTAAGAAATTTTGTTCTGCTACTATTTTAATTTACCCGACATGGTCTTCCACTCAGTATTGTTTTTTTTTCTTGAAAGCAACGGTACATCATATGGTTTTAAGTTTATAAGGCTAATACAGCAATACCATTAAACCATCCTTGTATCTCGCTCGGCCGTGGACTCTCACCTATCCTAGGAATATCACCTTATTTTATTTTATTTTTTTTTTAACCACTCTTAGGTACATTATTTATTATATAAAGTATATGAGACAGTTTCGTAAAGAATATCAATCGATTCGCATATTTCAAAACTTCCGAAGTATTCATTCATATCATATTTATATCATATTACATTCTTTAATATTATACCTATAGAATTTGAGTATAGGTATGTTTAACCTACATTCAAAATAAATAAATAAAACAACACTTCATCGTATTCAATTTTTCGCTCTCTTCAGGATCTTAAATTGAGTGAAAAAAAAACTGCTATGTACAATAAATGTAGAGGTATACCTTCACGAAATTAATTCGCATAAAACATTATCATATATAGTAATGTATATTAAGTAGAATTTTTCGTACGGATGCAAATTAATAATATGCTATATGGTCATTAAAAGGTTGAGTGACGTCAATGATAATTATTCATTTCTATTAGCATGCACATTATTATTTGTATACATAAATTAATCAATATTTCACATCTTATCTATGGCCATAGTCATATTAAACTAGACCAAAACTCACCTATATGACCGTACATAAAACGCTTTAGTTGTCAATATATGATGTGGGTCTTTTTGTTTCAACGACTATCTTAAGTAAAAGAACAAGACAAAGACAAAATTTGTCACTTTCCTTCTCTTGTCCTTCTCTTACTCATATCCGCGATTCATTTCTCTCATCACGACTCGCTTCCTTAGGTTACGCCTCTTCTGATGTAATACTTCTCCTCAATTCTCGCTCTCCCTCATCATTAGTTTCATTTCCAATGCTTGTTACCGCCTTTGATAAAATATTAAAAATAATGAAATACAGAAAAGCAATAGATTTTAGATTCCGATCGGAGTGATTTTAAAATGAGTTGATTACTGATTTTACAATGACGTGTATTTTTTTTTGTGTCTGACGACACCTGTTTGGATAGTAAAAATGCTTCGATTTACTTCTGAAAGGAAAGTGAATGTGGATGGTACTTGGACAAGTTAAATATTTTTTATAATTTTTAAAAGCTTCGGGAATACTTTAAAAAAATTATAAAAGAATAGGAATTTGTATGCAAAACCACTGACTGACAAAATACATTATTTTAAAAGGGTCAAACTTAAAAATAAAACCCATAAACACTTGAATTTTTTTCCAAATGTTTATATTAGCATTTCTCTACATGGTTAAGTTTTAAAAGTATTTTGACTTTTTTTGACCTATTTATAGACAATTGATATTTTCGATTTTTTAAAAAATATCGATAAAAGTAATTTGACTGCACACAACAAGGCTCATTATAAGATATATTTATGGCAATTAAAAAAATGGAAAATCGTTTAACACACGGTCTTTATTAATAATTTTTTAAAATGCCCCTAAAGTTCAATTTTTTGTAAAATATGTCAAAATCGCGATGATTTAATGTTTTGTATTTGAAAATTTATAAAGTTTTTGATATTTATACTTGAGGTTCAAAATTTTAACAAAAGTTTATCTATAATTTTTTCTTCAAATATCTATAAAAAATATTGTGTGACCGTCTGAAATTTCAATTTTCATGAAATTGCATCGAACAACAATTTAATAACGATTATAAAAATAATTATTTGAGAATCAAATTTGACAATAGTATAACATTTTAAGTATAACATAATATATTATGTATAATACCTATTCTAAATTAATAAATCATCTCCGTTCAGAACCGTTTTTTGCATGCAATGATACCTATCATTGAATTTAAATTTAACAAATCCATTATAATGACCTACCCTATGAACGAGGTCCAACCCATCTCTTACTGTACAGCAGAGCGATTCCCCGTCCGTTTTTTTTTTTTATATTTTTGTATTTTATTTTAATTATTATTGTATTCTAAAAAAAGTTTAAACAACATTCTTTATTGTATATTTTATTGTAATTGCCGTGCTGTAATGTTTTGTATATAAAAGCACTCAAAAAAAAAAATAAAAAAAATGTCTGTTTAATCTTTCGTTTTCGATACGACTATACGAGTATACCATGTGCACAATTATATTTTCAAATATGACGGTATATAAATAAATGATTCAAATGTGTTTTAAATCTATAAGGAAATATTGACAACACTATAATGTTCACTATTGGTTAACCGTTTACCTTGAGGAAAAAATATAATGATAATAATGAATGCATACATTCTTTACAATTTTTGTCAGTATACGTAATTATAATCGCGATCATTTAAAAATACAAATACTACCGCGAGCTTTGACCATGAAGAGTAAAACAGGGTCTGACATAAATGTTAACTGAGAAAAAAATATTAGTGTAAAATATCTGTGTTACAGATTAGGTTACTCAAAAAAAAAAAAAAAAACACACACAATATGTAGCAATGAATTCGTGTTTTTAATTTAATATGTTATGTACATAAGGCTTATTATATGAGAACTATATTTTTGCTTGGGGTAACAAATTAACGTGTTACACACTTTTATTTTTATTTTATTCAAATTCTCGTTGGAAGTATTTAAGCACACAGTTATTGACTCTCGGCTGTTTTGTAAATATTGTAATAAGTATAAATATTGTCATGTAAACAGGTTTAGATATATTTTAAATTGAATTT
Source organism: Chaitophorus viminalis (assembly GCA_025469195.1). Taxonomy (NCBI): domain Eukaryota; kingdom Metazoa; phylum Arthropoda; class Insecta; order Hemiptera; family Aphididae; genus Chaitophorus; species Chaitophorus viminalis. The sequence continues at coordinate 86,231 of JAIPRK010001160.1, forward strand.
TAATCGAATTATTCAAATTAATTATTATAATATTTACACGCAGTATTTTACAGTCGTCGAATATTTCAAAAAGTACACCTATAAACTTCTATAGTTGCCTATCTAAATAAATGTGTGTACGTGTGTCCACATCGTAATACAAAACGACTGACCAAAATGTCAGTGGTTCCAGCTGTATACGAATTTTTCCATTTTTACCCCTTTTAACCATTTTTTAAATTTAAAATGGTTAAATGGTTAAATTTGGAAAATCCTTTCTAATTGAAATTACATATTAATTTACATACACGTCAATCGTTACTAATTATTAAAATCAACATAAAGTTATGATAACCATAATAAGTAAAAACAATATTATACATCCAACCCAGAATCCGCATACCGTCATCGGCCCTTAGAAATGCGATTTTCGAAAAATCCTCTATTAGTGCTCGTCTACGTTGTATAGGTAACCTCTGCGCACGATTTCAAGATATTACCAATATCTGAGTCTAGAAAGACTAGACCCGAGGTTTAGACGTGCGTTGATATCTCTGTCAGTCAGTTCATGATTTTATATTATACAGTCGGCTCCACTTTATTATTGGGGAACATCCGGTTACCAGTTATTTTGTCACAATAATGCGGTTGTGGTTGTTCCAATAATCCGAAATAAAAAAAAATGTACATTCAAATTTTCTAATTACTGATTTTTATACTTTTATTATTACATATTATAATTAGTGCTTATGAAACCATATATTATATCAATTATTTAATGCAAAAAAAAAAAATCGTGATAGGTATTTATAAAATTACATATTACATATTACTCGTAAATGGTTAATTTAATTTTTTTAGATTCTGAATGGAGTGATGGAATCTATTTAATCTTATTTATCTTATTTTGATCATAATTGATATGTTACACTCGATAAAATTGTCCCTATCATTCGGATTTATAGCCCAGTTAAGCGGTGAACGTTTACACTACATTCATACATTTATGTTAGTAATTGAATAATATTGGTCCCGATTAAGCGTTTGCCCTTATTAACTGCAGGTGTCTTTATTAAATTCGGAATCGACTTTTTTGGTATTTGATCACCATAATAAAATTGAACAAGGAAAATAAAAAATGCAAATGTAGCCGAGTAAACCTTGCCGTTTCGGGGTGGTTTTTTTTCATACGAAAGCACAACAATACTATAGAAGCGAATGTTTTATTTTTTTCCGTCGTGCAGTAAGTTCTCCTCCATCCGACCATTCAGCTATATTATACATTTATGTATACGCACTATGAAATGTATACACACACGCGGAACGTTTCTAAACGTGTTCATTACCACCACGTACACGTGTACAATATTATTGCATATTATTGTTACATATATAGTATATACCGAACAACCGGGTGCGTCTGGTCAACGTCAGTTCGCGTGGAGTGTTTTCGTTCACGATTTTCGTTCCAAAACGATATACCAGTTACCGCCGCAGCATTATTTTTTTTAAGCTTTATTTAAATCTCAAGCCCGAAAAACGCGTTACGGATGCTCATCATAATAATATCGGTCGTAATAGCATATACGCGTACAGCCCATAGTATTATAATACGACAGGTTTTATACGTATATATTATACCTATATATTATGTACTGTGTTTATACGGCCGGACTGTAATTCGGTTAATAATTGCACGCGCGAGTTTATTGTACATATATATACGTATATAGTTATCGAACGTGCGACGAAAAGTCTGCGATGTAAACGCTTACTCGGTGTGAAAAAAAAAATTATTCAATATTGTGTCGTAAGACGAAGAAACAATTTTTTCGTTTGGTATGGAAAAAAAATAAATAAAAATAGTACACAAAAACACTCTTCCATTGTGATTATTTCGGGTCATTGTCGCACGCGCGGCGTGCTGAGGACAACTGCGATAATATGCGTATATTATGCGTGCGAGTGCAGCGAGTACCTATAATATACACACATAGGTGTATAATATAATGCACAATGTGCTGTACATTTATGTATTTATTATTTCATTACATTATACTATATATTTACTATATACAGAGCGAGTGTGACGACGACGACGACGACAGTGGCGGCGGCGGCGAACGAAAAAAAAAACAAAAAAACAAATACAAATAATCGAATTTAACACAATTTGGTTACCTTGTACCTCTTCTATACGATCGCTGTGCCCACCTGCTGCAGTATACCGTAATAGTATACCGCGAGCGGAATAATTAGCACCGCCTCCTGTATAAATACGACTCGTGTTTTTGCGCAAGTGATTGACGGCATGCGTTTAACCTTTTTTGCGTCGACGCCAACGATGTATATATGTAAGTATGTATGTATGTATGTATGTATTATTATTATTATTATTATTATTATTATTATAATTATTATTATTATTGTTATAATATTGTAACAATAACGTTTGAAAATAATGTCAACGTCGTTCGCGTACATATAGTCACCGGCTGTGAGACATCACGCGTTATTTCGTGCCGGCAAAAACCGATTGAAAAAAAAAAAAAAAATGTATATATAAATAAAGAACGCGCAGCACAACAAACATTAACAAAAACTTAAAGACGTGCCAAATGGACTCTGTGCAAATGAGCGTATACTTAAGCATGCACGTACACACCTACACGCCTACGCACGCACGCACGCACATACACATGCATGTACTTGTTTGCATTCGTGGTGTGAATGAGTGCCGATGGTGAAAAAGGTTTTTGGCGTAGCGTTACTCGGTTTTTGAAATGACAACGTGCTGTACGCAAATTTTACGCGACTATACTTTAACGCCGCCGGCGGCAATGCTGCAATACGATTTTGACACTGCGTGATGTGACACGAGTGCTGCAGTTGGTCCGGCGAGCAGCCAGGGTACGCGCGTATATATAATATACGACCGCGGCTGAAAAGTAATAAAAGTTAATAAGATTAAATGCACTTTGTCGCGTGCAAATTAGCGATGGGAATGAAAAACGGATTCTCCGAAAATCCGAAAAATCCGGATTCCGCTTTTCAGAATTCAGGATAGAAAATCCGGATGGAAAATCTAAGTTTTGGATTTCAAAATCCGAAATCCGGATTTTTGGATTTTGATATCCGATATTTTGAGTTCATCACAACGGATTTCTGTATTTTAACGATAAAACTTTCATTACATTACTTTTCGGTCGCTCTTATTATGATTCTTGGAAAATATGATGGTGGGCTAAATAAGATATCGCAATAATGGGTAAACGTTTATCGATTTAACGCACCATCAATTTTTGAAGATACGACTAATAATAACTAAAATTTATTTTATGATATCCAACGTGTATATAACGTGAATATTATACAAAAGCTTTGTATTTTTTGAAAAGCAACCTATAATGAGAATCATAAGAATAAAAAATAATTATTATTATACCAATTAAAGTGGGTATTATTATTAAGAACTTTTCTTTAATTTATTAATTTATAATTTTCATAATTTTTTTTTTGTTTACGTATGTATAATTGTTCTGATACTTGTAAATAGTGATACTAATTTAATTTAATACTTATACTATAATACTTATAATTTTTTTAAAAGCCCTGAACTTTTACCTTGTTATCTACGGCTTTGATATATACTTTTAATTTTTTTAGGTGATTTCACTAAAGTTCTAATTACAATGAGTGTTTGAGTACTAAAAACTATAGGTATATAACATTTTAAAAATATCAATTTAATTTAAAAATAATTTTTTTTACTATGAATTTATTATAAGAGGATACTAAATCAATATTTTTAAATCCGAAATCCAGATTTACAGTATAATTCGGATTTCGGATTTTGAATTTCAAATATCCGGTTTTTCAAACTTCGGTGAATTCTGAAATTTCCTGACACTAATGCAAATAGAGTGCACTTTTTTGCTCTCGTGCGAATATTGATTCGCCCGGCTGCTGTAGCGTATTAAATATATACTTAGTTGTTGTGCGGGGCTATAATTAAATAAACTTTGTCACGGGTTCGGTTGCACCGACTTGCGCACCGAACACAGGAACGATTCCGTTTCTCGTGGACAACGTGTTATAAATATATCGTAGTGATGACGACTGAAGGTTTAGTGGTTTGAATACGGATTTCGGTATTTTGCCCGTGGAAACGTACAAAATATTTTAGCCTTGCACGAAATAACGAGTTTTTCTTACGATATAATTATTATTATTGCATATCATTACCATACTCAAACGAAATGTTGTCGGTAAAACAACGCGGTGTCTAATCGAAATGAAACACATATGAGTGCATATTATGTATAAAAAAATTATTAATCATATTATATCCTTACTCCTTGTTCTAAATCAATCTATATATAATATATTGTGTCATACTATGTTTGAAAGTGCATGCGATGATAACCTGCTTTCTGTCTATATGTCGCATCCACATAGTGAAACCACTCATTTCATGAACTGGATATCCAGATAGTGAAATTCGTCCAGATAGTGAATTTTGACGAAAATACATTATATGGACATCCATTTCATGAAACGGACAT